>JBBAXF010000117.1:80656-128054 GCA_037837765.1 Delichon dasypus | reverse complement strand
GGTCGATTTCCCAGATTTTTGTGTCAATTTCCCCGAATTTTGGGTCAATTTAATCAAATTTGGGTCGATTTCCCCAAATTTCGCGTCGTTCTCCCCGAATTTTCTGGGTCAATTTCCCCGAATTTTGGGACAATTCCCCTGATTTTTGCGTCGATTTCCCCAATTTTTGGGTTGATTTCCCTGAATTTTGGGTCATTTTGATCAAATTTCGCATTGATTTCCCGATTTTTGGGTCAAGTTGATCAAATTTTGGGTCAATTTCCCCGAATTTTGGGTCGATTTCCCTGATTTTTGGGTCGATTTCCCCGAATTTGGGTCGTTTTCCCCAAATTTTGGGTCGATTTCATCAAATTTTGCATCAATTTCCCCAAATTTCGTGTCGTTCTCCCCGAATTTTGGGTCAATTTCCCCAAATTTTGGGTCAATTTCCCCAAATTTTGGGTCGATTTCATCAAATTTTGGGTCGATTTCATCAAATTTTGCCTCGATTCCCCCAAATTTTGCCTCAATTTCCTGAAATTTTGCGTCGATTTCCCCAGATTTTGGATCGATTTCCCTGATTTTGGTAGTTTTTCCTGAATTTTGGGTCAATTTCCCCAAATTTTGGGTCATTTCCCCAAATTTTGGGTCATTTTCCCCGAATTTCACATTGATTTCCACGATTTTTGCGTCATTTCCCCCCAATTTGGAGTTGATTTCCCCGATTTTTAGGTCGATTTTCTTGTATTTCGTGTCAATTTCATCAAATTTTGCCTCAATTCCCCCAAATTTTGGGTCGATTTTGTCAAATTTTGCGTCATTTTCCCCCAAATTTTGAGTCAATTTCATCAAATTTTGCCTCAATTTGATCCAATTTTGGGTCGATTTCATCAAATTTTGGGTCGATTTAATCAATTTTTGCCTCAATTCCCCAAAATTTTGCATCGATTTCCCCGAATTTTGGGTCAATTTAATCAAATTTTGGGTCAGTTCCATACAATTTAGCGTCATTTCCCCCCAAATTTTGGGTCAAATCCCCCAAAGTTTTGGTCAAATCCCCAAATCTTGGGTTGATTTAATCAAATTTTGGGGCAATTTCCCCAAATTTTGGGTCGATTCCCCCGATTTTTAGGTCGATTTCCCTGATTTTTGGGTCAAATTCCCCAAATTTTGCTTCGATTTCCCCGAATTTCGGATCGATTTCGCCAAATTTTGGGTCGATTTGATAAAATTTCGCGTAGGTTTCCCCGAATTTCGTGTCGATTTTCCTGAATTTTGGGTCATTTTCCTAATTTTGGGTCAATTTAATCAAATTTTGGGTCAATTCCCTGATTTTTGCGTCGATTTCCCCGAATTTTGCATCGTTCTCCCCGAATTTTGGTCGATTTCCCCAAATTTGGGGTCGATTTCCCCAAATTTGGCGTCAATTTTACCAATTTTTAGGTCAATTTCCCCGAATTTCGTGTCGATTTACCCAAATTTTGCATCGTTCTCCCAAATTTTTGGGTCGATTCCCCCCAAATTTTGGGTCAATTTGATAAAATTTTGCGTAGGTTTCCCCGAATTTGGGGTCGATTTCCTGAATTTTAGGTCGTTTTCCCCAAATTTTGGGTCAATTTAATCAAATTTGAGTCAATTTCCCCGAATTTCGGGTCGATTTCCCCAAATTTCGCGTCGTTCTCCCCGAATTTTGGGTCGATTTGATAAAATTTCGCGTAGGTTTCCCCGAATTTGGGGTCGATTTCCCCAGATTTTGGGTCAATTCCCTGGATTTTGGGTCGATTTCCCCCAAATTTTGCATCGATTTCCCCAAATTTCGCGTCGTTCTCCCCAAATTTTGGGTCGATTTCCCCAAATTTTGGGTCAATTTCCCCGAATTTCGTGTCGATTTCCCTGAATTTTGGGGTCGAGTTCCCCAAATTTTGGGTCAATTTGATAAAATTTCGCGTAGATTTCCCCGAATTTTGCATCGATTTCCCCAAATTTTGGGTCATTTCCCGATTTTTTGGTCTTAATCCCCAAATTTTGGGTCAAATTCCCCCAAATTTTGCCTTGATTCCCCAAATTTTGCCTCAATTTCCTGAAATTTTGCGTCGGTTTCCCCAAATTTTGGGTCAATTTTGTCAAGTTTTGGGTCAGTTCCATACAATTTAGCGTCAAATCCCCCAAAGTTTTGGGTCAAATTCCCGAAATTTTGGGTCAAATCCCCCAAATTTTGGGTTGATTTAATCAAATTTTGGTCAATTCCCCGATTTTTTGGTCTAATCCCCAAATTTTGCGTCAATTTTACCAATTTTTGGGACGATTTCCCCAAATTTTCGTGTCGATTTAATCAAATTTTGCATCGATTTCCCCGAATTTCGCGTCGTTTTCCCCGAATTTTGGGTCAATTTCCCCGAATTTTGCGTCAATTTTACCAATTTTAGGTCAAATTCCCCAAATTTTGGGTCAATTTCCCCAATTTTCGGGTCTATTTGATGAAAATTCACGTAGGTTTCCCCGAATTTGGGGTCGATTTCCCCAAATTTCGCATCCATTTCCCCGAATTTTGGGTCAATTTCCCCGAATTTTGGGTCGATTTCCCCAAATTTTGGGTCGTTTTCCCCGAATTTCGGGTCGATTTCCCCAATTTTTGGGTCGATTTCCCCAAATTTCACGTCGTTCTCCCCGAATTTGGGGTCGATTTCCCCGAATTTTGGGTCAATTTCCCCGTTTTTGGGCTCGTTTTCCCCGATTTTTGGGTCGTTCTCCCCGTTTTTGGGGTCGATCTCCCCGTTTTTGGGGTCGTTTTCCCCGAATTTTGGGTCGTTTTCCCCGTTTTGGGGGTCGATTTCCCCAAATTTGGGGTCTATTTCCCCAAATTTCGGGTCGATTTCCCCAATTTTGGGGTCGATTTCCCCGTTTTTGGGGTCGTTTTCCCCGTTTTTGGGGTCGATTTCCCCAAATTTCGTGTCCATTTCCCCGTTTTTGGGGGTCGTTCTCCTCGTTTTTGGGGGTCGTTCTCCCCGTTTTTGGGGTCGTTTTCCCCGTTTTTGGGGTCGATTTCCCCGTTTTTGGGGTCGTTCTCCCCGTTTTTGGGGTCGATTTCCCCGTTTTCGGGGATTTCTCCCCATTTTCCCGTTTCCCCCCCTCCGCAGATGCAGCTGCTGCGTTTCTTCGTGCGGCCCCAGGTGCTGGGGGGGGTCCCCGACCTCGGGGTCCCCTCGGGTTTGGGGCCCCCCCTGAAGGCGGCGCGGGAGGTGGAGCCGGGGGTCACCGAGGTCACCTGCGAGCTCTGCTACTACCTGGGCTGGGCAGGTGAGAATTGGGGCGAATTCCCGCGATTTTGGGCAAATTTTAAATTTAAAAAAAAAAAAAATCCCATTTTTTTGCATTTTTGGGGATTTTTTTGGAGTTTTTGGGGGGATTTTTGGGTGATTTTTTGGGATTTTGGGGTCACTCACAAGCTGTGAGCTCAGCTGGGCTGGGCAGGTGAGAATTGGGGCGAATTCCCGCGATTTTGGGCAAATTCGGAATTAAAAAAAAAAAATCCCATTTTTTTGCATTTTTTGGGATTTTTTTGGAGTTTTTTGGGGGGATTTTTGGGGGATTTTTGGGGAATTTTGGGATTTGGGGGTCACCCATGAACTCTGCCACTCCCTGGGCCGGGCAGGTGAGAATTGGGGCCAATTCCTGCGATTTCGGGCAAAACCGGAATTTTTAAAAATTTTTTTCTGATTTTTTAAAAATTATTTTAGGGTTTTTTTGAGATTTTGGGGGGATTTTTGAGGAATTTTGGGATTTTGGGGTCACTCATGAGCTCTGCTTCTCCCTGGGCTGGGCAGGTGAGAATTGGGGTGAATTCCCACGATTTTGGGCAAATTTTAAATTTTTAAACATTTTTTTTTCCTATTTTTCTGGGGGGTTTTTTGCTTTTTTTTTTTAGGTTTTTGGGGGATTTTTGGGGAATTTTGGGGAATTTTGGGATTTTGGGGTCACCTATGAGCTCTGCTTCTCCCTGGGCTGGGCAGGTGAGAATTGGGGCGAATTCCTGCGATTTTGGGCAAATTCGGAATTTTTACAAATGTTTTTCTGATTTTTTTGCGTTTTTTTTGGGGATTTTTTTGAAATTTTGGGGGGATTTTTGGGTGATTTTTTGGGATTTTGGGGTCACTCACAAGCTGTGAGCTCAGCTGGGCTGGGCAGGTGAGAATTGGGGCGAATTCCCGCGATTTCGGGCAAATTTTAAATTTTTAAACATTTTTTTGGCATTTTTCTGGGGGTTTTTTTTGCTTTTTTTGGGGATTTTTTGGAGATTTTTTGGGGTGTTTGGGGGATTTTTTGGGATTTTGGGGTCACTCATGAGCTCTGCTTCTCTCTGGGCTGGGCAGGTGAGAATTGGGGCGAATTCCCGCGATTTCGGGGAAATTCGGAATTTTATTCAATTTTTTTTCCCTTTTTTTGGGGCATTTTTTGGAGTTTTTTGGGGGGTTTTTGGGGAAATTTTTTTTGGATTTTAATGGGATTTTGGGGGGGATTTTTGTGTTTTTAAGCGAAAATTTTTTTTTTTTTTTGGTGTTTAATGGGATTTTAATGGGATTTTTTTTTGGATTTTTATGAGATTTTAATGGGATTTTTTGAGGGATTTTAACGGGATTTTTTTTTTTATTTTAAAGAGATTTTAATGGGATTTTTTCAGATTTTAATGAGATTTTTTTTGGATTTTAATGAGATTTTAATGGGATTTTTTTTTATTTTAATGGGATTTTTTATTTTTATGGGATTTTTTAATTTTAATGGGATTTTTTTGGATTTTAATGAGATTTTTTTGGATTTTAATGAGATTTTTTTTTGGATTTTAATGGGATTTTAATGAGATTTTTTTGGATTTTAATGGGATTTTTTGGGGATTTTTTTTTTTTAATGGGATTTTTTTGGATTTTAATCAGATTTTAATGGATTTTTTAGCGATTTTAATGAGATTTTTTTGGATTTTAATGGGATTTTTTGGGGATTTTTTTGGATTTTAATGGGATTTTTTTGGATTTTAATGGGATTTTTTTTTATTTTAATCAGATTTTAATGGATTTTTTAGCGATTTTAATGAGATTTTTTTGGATTTTAATGGGATTTTTTTTGGATTTTAATGGGATTTTGTTTGGGTTTTTTTTTTTAGTTTAATGGGATTTTTTTGGATTTTAACGGGGTTTTTGTGGGAATTTGATGGGAATTTTTCGGGATTGTTTTTTGGGGCGCAGGAGAAGCTCCCCCAAGCGCCGAGGAGCTGCGGGTGCTGCGCTGGATTTTGGGGTCCCCCCTGTGCCAGGGCGACGACGTCGCCGCCCAGAGCTTCCTCAGCCCCCGCGGGCACCACGTGCTGCTGGAGATCGGGCCCAGGTGAGGAGTCGGGGCAAAAACGGGGGAAAATTCGGGGATTTGGGGAAAATTGGGGATTTTTGGGGAAAAATTGGGGATTTTTGGGGAAATTTGGGGGAAAATTGGGATTTTTGGGGATTTTAAAGGGATTTTAAAGGGATTTTAAAGGGATTTTTGGGGATTTTAAAGGGATTTTGGGGGGATTTTTTTGGGGAGTTTCTGGGGATTTGGGGGAAATTTTGGGGAATTTCGGGATTTTTTGGGGATTTTTTTTTTGGATTTTAAAGAGATTTTAAAGAGATTTTGGGGAGGATTTTTTGGGGATTTTTAAGGGATTTTGGGGGATTTTTTGGCAATTTTTGGGGGGATTTTGGGGGGGGGATTTTTGGGGATTTTTAAGGGATTTTGGGGAGGATTTTTTTGGGGATTGTTTGGGGATTTTGGGGAAATTTTGGGGATTTTTTGGGGGTTTTTTGGGGATTTTTTGGGGATTTTAAAGGGATTTTGGGGAGGATTTTAAAGGGATTTTTAAGGGATTTTTGGGGGATTTTAAAGGGATTTTTAAGGGATTTTTTGGAGATTTTTAAGGGATTTTGGGGGGATTTTTTGGGGATTTTTAAGGGATGTTGGGGAAATTTTGGGGGATTTTTGGGGATTTTTGGGGATTTTTTGGGGGATTTTTGTGGCAAAATTTGGGGATTTGGGGGGGGGATTTTTGGGGGATTTGGGGAAAATTTTGGGGATTTTTTTTGGGATTTGGGGGGAATTTGAGGAAATTTGGGGGGATTTTTGGGGGGATTTTTAGGGGATTTCAGGGGAATTTTTGGGGGACTTTTGTGGGGATTTTTAAGGGATTTTTTTTTTTAATTTCGGGGAGAGATTGTGGGGAAATTTTGAGGATTTTGAGGGGATTTTTTCGGGATTTGAGGGGAATTCCCGGGAATCTGGGGAAATTTGGGGGGATATTTTGGGATTTTGGGGGGATTTTTTGGGGATTTTGGGGGAAAAATTGGGGTTTGGGGGGATTTTTGGGGGGGATTTCTTTTAATTTCGGGGGAGGATTTCGGGGACTTTTCAGGGATTTTATGGGGATATTGGGGGAATTTGGGGGGATTTGGGGGGAATTTGAGGGAATTTTTGGGATTTTGGGGGGATTTGAGAGGAGATTTGGGGAGATTTCAGGGGTTTTGGGGAGGATTTGGAGGGATTCTGGGGGATAATTAATTTTTGGGGATGATTAATTTCAGGATTAATTAATTTTAGCCTTGGGCTGTGCACGCCCCTGTCCCTTTGTCACCCCTGGGGTGGAATTTTCGTGTTTTCTTCGTTTTTTAATTTTTTTTTTTCCTTTTTTTTTCGGGAATTCCGGCATAATTGGAGGATAACTGATTAATTTGGGGGATAATTAATGGATTTTGGGTTAATTGCAGGCTGGGGATGTGCACGCCCCTGTCCACCAACGCCGTGTCCCTGTGCCAGGCGGCCGGGCTGAGCCGCGTCCGGCGCCTGGAGAGATCCCGGAGAATCCTGGTGCAGGTGGGGACAGGGAGGGGACAGAGGGGACACTGGGGGGACATCGGGGGGATTGGGGGGATTGGGGACATTGGGGACATTGGGGACATTGGGGACAATGGGGACAATGGGGACATCGGGGGGATTGGGGGGATTGGGAAACATTGGGGACAATGGGGACATTGGGGATTCCCAATGGATCAAACCATTATTAGATAATGGGGGCGTCTCGCTGGGTCCAACCATTGTTGCATAATGGGGGGATCCCATTGGGTCCAACTATAATGGGTGGGTTCCCAATGGGCCAAACCATTATTGGATAATGGGGGGATCCCATTGGGTTTTGCCATTACAGGGTTTCCCAGTGGGTTCTACCATTATTGGGGAATTGGGGGGGATCCCGATGGATCCAACCATTATTGGATAACCTGGGGGTTCCCATGGGGTTCTACCATCATAAATCACGGGGGGGATCCCATTGGGTTCTGCCATTATTGGGTCCCAAATTGAGGGATTGAACCATTATTAGATAATGGGGGATCCCATTGGGTTCTACCATTATTGGGGAATTACAGGGGGAACCCATTGGGTTCTACTATTAATGGATGACCCGGTGGGCTCTCATTGGGTTCTACCATTATTGGGTAATTTGGGGGATCCCATTGGCTTCTACCATTATTGGGTAATTGGGGGGGGATCCCATTGGGTTCTACCATTAATGGATGACCCAGTGGGATCCCATTGGGTTCTACCATTATTGTGTAATTGAGGGGTTCTCAATGGGTCAAACCATTATTGGATAATGGGGGGGAATCCATTGGGTTCTACCATTATCGGGTAATTGAGGTGTTCTCAATGGGTCAAACCATTATTGGATAATGGGGGGATTGCCATTGGGTTCTACCATTGGGAGATGAGTGGGGGTGGTCCCCGATGGGCTCAACCATTACGGGAGGGTCCCAGTGGGTCAAACCATTATTGTGTAAATGGGGGGAATCCCGTTGGGTTCTACCATTATTGTGTAATTGAGGGGTTCTCAATGGGTCAAACCATTATTGGATAATGGGGGGGGGAATCCCGTTGGGTTCTACCATTATTGTGTAATTGAGGGGTTCTCAATGGGTCAAACCATTATTGGATAATGCGGGGGGAATCCCGTTGGGTTCTACCATTATTGTGTAATTGAGGGGTTCTCAATGGGTCAAACCATTATTGGATAATGGGGGGGGGGGAATCCCATTGGGTTCTACCATTGGGTCCCACCATTATTGGGATTTCCAGGGGGATCCCAATGGGCTCAACCATCGAGAGCTGACTCGGGGGGCGGGGGGTGTGACAAAAAAAACACCCAAAAATCCCCCCCCCCAAAAAATCGCAACGAAACAGCGAAAAATATTTTAAAAAAAACCCCAAAACCCTCGGGAAATTTGCCCAAACCGGCCGGAGCTCCTCCCCTCACAACCCCCCGCCCGTCGGCAGCTGGCGGCGCCGGCGGCGCCGGGGCTGCGGGAGCGGCTGGGCCGGGCGCTGCACGACGCCATGACGGAGCAGCTGTACCCCGAAGCCGCTGGCGACGTTCGAGGTGCCCGCGCGCCCCGCGCCCGTCACCACCGTCGACGTCCTGGGCAGGGGGCCGGGGCGGCGCTGCAGGAGGCGGACGCGGAGCTGGTGAGGAGCCGGGGGGGGAGAGGGGGGACAGCGGGGGGATTGGGGGAGTGGGGGAGTGGGGGGAGTGGGACATCGGGGACAATGGGGGATTGGGGGGGAGTGGGGGGAGTGGGGGGAGTGGGGGGGAGTGGGGGGAGTGGGGACAATGGGGGGATTGGGGACATTGGGGACATTGGGGGGGATTGGGACATTGGGGGGATTGGGAGGAGTGGGGGGGAGTGGGGGGATTGGGGACATTGGGGTCACTGGGGTCAATGAGGTCAATGGGGTCAATGAGGTCAGTGGATCAATGGGGTCAATGGGGACATTGAGGTCAATGGGGTCACTGGGGTCAATGGGGACAGTGGGGTCAATGGGGTCACTGGGGTCAATGGGATCACTGGGGTCAATGAGGACAATGGGATCAATGGGGACATTGGGGTCAATGGGGTCACTGAGGTCACTGGGGTCAATGGGGTCAATGGGGTCAATGGGGTCAGTGGGGGACATCGGGATTTTGGGGACATTTGGGGCTTTTATGGGAATTTTCGGGGATTTCTGGGGATTTTTCGGGAAATTTTTGGGATCCTTGAAATGGTTTCTTATTTTGGGGGAAAATTTCCAGAATTTTGTGGAATTCTGGGTGGGATTTTAGGGAATTTTCCAGAATTTTGGGGGATTTGTCCAGAATTTCAGGGAATTTTACAGAATTTTGTTGATTTTTCCAGAATTTTTTGGGAATTCTCAATTTTCTTTCAATTTTCTCAATTTTCTCTCAATTTTCTCAATTTCCACAATTTTTATTCAATTTTCTCTCCAAAAAAAAGCGGAATTTTCTGTGACTCTTTCCTGGGTTCTTGCCGGGGTTTTTTGGAATTTTTTGGGAATTTTTTGGAATTTTTTGGGAATTTTTGGGGAACTTTTTTGGAATTTTTGGGGAATTTTTTTGGAATTTTTGGGGAACTTTTTGGGAATATTTTGGGAA
Source organism: Delichon dasypus (assembly GCA_037837765.1). NCBI lineage: Eukaryota > Metazoa > Chordata > Aves > Passeriformes > Hirundinidae > Delichon > Delichon dasypus. Next base: position 118,576 of record JBBAXF010000117.1, on the reverse strand, counting down.
TTTTTGGGGAATCTTTTGGGAATCTTTTGGGAATCTTTTCCCCTCTCCAGGCCTGGCCTTCGACTCGTGGGACCTGGAGTTCTACACGCGGCTCTTCCAGAAGGCCGGCAGGAACCCGACCTCGGTGGAGCTCTTCGACCTGGCCCAGAGCAACAGGTGACCCCGGAATTCCCGGGAAAACGGCAAAAATTCCTGGGAAAACGGCAAAAATTCCTGGGAAAACGGCAAAAATTCTGGAAAAACAGCAAAAATTCCTGGGAAAACGGCAAAAATTCCCGGAAAAACGGCAAAAAATCCTGGAAAAATGGCAAAGATTCCCAGAAAAATGGCAAAAAATACCATTAAAACCACCGAAATTCCTGGAAAAATGGCAAAAAAATCCCAGAAAAATGGCAAAAAATCCCATTAAAACCACCGAAATTCCCATTAAAACGACCAAAATTCCTGGAAAAATGGCAAAAATTCCCAGAAAAATGGCAAAAAAATCCCATTAAAATGGCAAAAATTCCCATTAAAATGACCAAAATTCCCGGAAAAACAGCAAAAAATCCCAGAAAACGGCAAAAATTCCCGGAAAAAATGGCAAAAAATCCCAGAAAAATGGCAAAAGATAACAGAAAATGGCAAAAATCCCAGAAAATGGCAAAAATTCCCATTAAAACCACAAAAATTCACATTAAAACGAACAAAATTCCCGGAAAAATGGCAAAAAATCCCAGAAAAAGGCAAAAAATCCCAGAAAAAGGCAAAAAATCCAGAAAAATGGTAAAAAATCCCAGAAAACGGCAAAAAATCCCAGAAAAACCACAAAAATTCCCATTAAAACGACCAAAATTCGCAGAAAACGGCAAAATGCTACAGAATAATGACGATGACGATGGTGACGATGGTGATGATGGTGATGTTGATGGTGATGTTGATGGTGATGTTGATGGTGACAATGTTGATGATGATGATGACGGTGATGGTGATGATGATGATAACAAGGATGGTGATGACGATGATGGTGATGACGATGTGCTGATGGTGACAATGTTGATGATGGCGATGTTGATGATGATGACAGTGATGACAATGACATTGGTGATGACAATGATTATGATGATGGTGATGACGATGCCGATGATGTCGGTGTTGATGACAATGATGACGATGTCAATGATGATGATGACGATGACAATGATGATGATGACAATGTCAGTGATGATGACGATGACGATGTTGACGATGACGATGTCAATGATGATGACGATGTTGATGATGTCAATGATGATGACGATGACGTCGGTGTCCCGCAGTGAGCACAGCCCTCACTGGCTCTTCAGGGGCCGCCTGTCCCTGCCCGGGTCACTGCCACCGGCACAGCTCTGATGGGGGTGGAGGTGACGGTGACAATGGTGATGATGGTGATGATGACGATGATGATGATGATGGTGACGATGATAAAGATGATGATGACGGTGATGACAGTGATGCGATGGTGATGATGGTGACGATGACGATGGTGATGATGGTGATGATGTGATGATGATGACGACAATGGTGATGGTGATGATGTCAATGTTGATGATGATGATGATGAAGATGATGACACTGATGACAATGATGATGGTGCTGGTGATGATGACAATGATGGTGATGGTGATGATGATGATGATGATGACATTGATGATGGTGATGATGATGATGTTGATGTTGATGATGGTGGTGACCATGTTGATGATGATGACAATGATGACAATGACAATGATGATGTTGGTGTTGATGACGATGATGATGATGACAGTGACGATGTTGATGATGACGACGATGACAATGATGTTGATGATGACGATGACGATGATGATAATGTTGATGACGATGATGATGACAACGATGTTGATGACAATGATGATGATGACAATGATGACGATGATGACGATGACGATGTCAATGACGATGATGACGATGATGATGTCGGTGTCCCGCAGCGAACACAACCGACACTGGCTCTTCAAGGGCCGCCTGTCCCTGCCCGGGTCGCTGCCACCGGCACAGCTCTGATGGGGGTGGAGGTGACGGTGACGATGGTGACGGTGATGGTGATGGTGATGTGATGATGGTGACCAAGTTGATGGTGATGATGAAGACGGTGATTATGGTGATGATGATGATGATATCGATGATGACAATGACAATGTTGATGGCGATTGGTGATGATGACAAGGATGATGATGTGGATGATGATGATGTCAATGATGATGTCAATGATGACGACGATGACGACGATGACGTCGGTGTCCCGCAGCGAGCACAGCCGGCACTGGTTCTTCAAGGGCCGCCTGTCCCTGCACGGCCGCGCCCTGCCCGGGTCACTGCCACCGGCACAGCTCTGATGGGCGTGGAGGTGACGGTGACGATGGTGACGATGGTGACGGTGATGGTGATGGTGATGATGATGATGTCAATGATGATGATGACGATGACGATGTTGACGATGACGATGTCAATGATGATGACGATGATGATGTCGGTGTTGATGACAATGTTGATGATGCCAATGTTGATGATGATGACGATGTTGTCAATGATGATGTTGACGATGACGGTGTCAATGATGACGATGATGATGATGTTGATGACGATGATGACGATGATGATGATGACAATGATGACAATGATGATGACGATGTTGACGATGTTGACGATGACATCGGTGTCCCGCAGCGAGCACAGCCGGCACTGGTTCTTCAAGGGCCGCCTGTCCCTGGACGGCCGCGCCCTGCCCGGGTCACTGCCACCGGCACAGCTCTGATGGGGGTGGAGGTGACGGTGACGGTGGTGATGATGACGGTGACGATGGTGACGGTGATGGTGATGATGACGATGATGATGATGTCGGTGTTGATGATGATGATGATGATGACGATGATGACGATGTTGATGACAATGATGACGACGATGATGATGATGTTAGTGTTGATGATGATGATGACAATGTTGATGATGACGATGTCAATGTTGATGACGATGATGACGATGTTGACAATGACAATGATGATGATGATGATGACAATGATGACGATGACGATGATGATGACGATGATGACAATGTTGATGACGATGACGATGATGATGATGATGATGTTGACGATGATGATGTCAATGATGACAATGATGACGATGACGATGACGTCGGTGTCCCACAGCGAGCACAGCCGGCACTGGTTCTTCAAGGGCCGCCTGTCCCTGGACGGCCGCGCCCTGCCCGGGTCGCTCTTCGGGCGCCTCATGGACACCCAGAGCTCCTCCCACCCCAACAACGTCATCAAGTTCTGTGACAACAGCAGGTGAGGGACACCGGGGACACCGGGGGAGGTTTGGGGACAGCTGGGGACATCTGGGGACATCTGGGGACACCTGGGGACACCTGGGACAGCTGGGGACAGCTGGGGACAGCTGGGGACACCTGGGGACATCTGGGGACACCGGGGACATCTGGGGACACCTGGGGACACCTGGGACAGCTGGGGACAGCTGGGGACAGCTGGGGACACCTGGGGACATCTGGGGACACCGGGGACATCTGGGGACACCTGGGGACACCTGGGGACATCTGGGGACACCGGGGACAACGGGGACAACTGGGGACACCGGGGACACCTGGGACAGCTGGGGACATCTGGGGACACCTTGGGGACATCTGGGGACATCTGGGGACACCTGGGGACAACTGGGGACACCTGGGGACACCTGGGGACAGCTGGGGACAGTGGGGACACCGGGGACAGCTGGGGACAACTGGGGACACCTGGGAACATCTGGTTTTTGGGGTTTTCAGTGAGCCCGGGTCAGATTTTGGGGTGAATTCTGTCATTTTTGGGGTTTTCAGTGACCCTGGGTCAGATTTTGGGGTGAATTCTGTCATTTTTGGGTCATTTTTGGGGTTTTCAGTGACCCCAGGTCACATTTTGGGGTGAATTCTGTCATTTTTGGGGTTTTCAGTGACCCCGGGTCAGATTTTGGGCTGAATTCTGTCATTTTTGGGGTTTTGGGGTTTTCAGTGACCCCGGGTCAGATTTTGGGGTGAATTCTGTCATTTTTGGGGTTTTCGGGGACCCCGGGTCAGATTTTGGGGGGAATTCTGTCATTTTTGGGTCATTTTTGGGGTTTTCAGTGACCCCAGGTCAGATTTTGGGGTGAATTCTGTCATTTTTTGGGTTTTGGGGTTTTCAGTGACCCCGGGTCAGATTTTGGGCTGAATTCTGTCATTTTTGGGGTTTTCAGTGACCCCGGGTCACATTTTGGGGTGAATTCTGTCATTTTTGGGTCAGTTTTTGGGGTTTTCAGTGACCCTGGGTCAGATTTTGGGGTGAATTCTGTCATTTTTGGGGTTTTCAGTGACCCCGGGTCAGATTTTGGGCTGAATTCTGTCATTTTTGGGGTTTTCAGTGACCCCGGGTCACATTTTGGGGTGAATTCTGTCATTTTTGGGTCAGTTTTTGGGGTTTTCAGTGACCCTGGGTCAGATTTTGGGGTGAATTCTGTCATTTTTGGGGTTTTTGGGGTTTTCAGTGACCCCGGGTCAGATTTTGGGCTGAATTCTGTCATTTTTGGGGTTTTTGGGGTTTTCAGTGACCCCAGGTCAGATTTTGGGGTGAATTCTGTCATTTTTGGGTTTCCTGGGTCGGTTTTTGGGGTTTTCAGTGACCCCCGGGTCACATTTTGGGCTGAATTCTGTCGTTTCCGGTTCCCCAGCGCCATCCGCGGCGTCCCGGTGACGGCGCTGTGGCCGCAGGACCCGGCGGCGCCGAGTCCCCTGGAGAAGAGGACGAGCGTCCGGCACGTGACCTTCACCGCCGAGACCCACAACTTCCCCACCGGTGAGCGGCAGGAAAAATGGGGGGAAATGGGGAATTTGGGGGGAAAATGGGGAAAATTTGGGGAGAAATGGGGAAAATTTGGGGAAAAAATGGGGAAAATTTGGGGGGAAAAGGGAAAAAATCTGGGGGGAAAGGGGGGAAATTTGTGGGAAAAAATTGGGAATTTTGAGGGGAAAAATGGGAAAATTTTGGGGGAAAAATGGGGGAGTTTGGGGGGAAGGGGGAAATTTTGGGGGTGGGGATGGGAAATTTGGGGGGCGTGTCCCCCTGCGGTGGGCGTGTCCAGGTGTGGTGGGCGTGTCCCCCTTGGTGGGCGTGTCCGTGGGCATGTCCAGGTGTGGTGGCCGTGTCCATGGGTGTGTCTATGTGTGTGTCCATGCGTGATGGGCGTGTCTGTGTCTGTGGGCGTGTCCGTGGGCATGTCCGTGTGTCCGTGTCCGTGTATCCGTGTCCGTGTGCGATGGGCATGTCCGTGTCCATGTCCGTGTGTCCGTGTGTCCGTGTGTCCCCGTGTCCCCGTGTCCGTGTGTCCATGTGTCCGTGTGTCCCTGTGTCCGTGTGTCCGTGTGTCGTGTGTCCATGTGTCCGTGTCCGTGTCCGTGTGTCCGTGTGCCCATGTCCGTGTCTGTGTGTCTGTGTCCGTGTGTCCGTGTCCCCGTGTCCGTGTGTCCGTGTGTCCGTGTCCGTGTGTCCCCGTGTCCGTGTGCCCATGTCCGTGTCTGTGTGTCTGTGTCCGTGTCTCCGTGTCCCCGTGTCTGTGTGTCCGTGTGTCCGTGTCCGTGTGTCCCCGTGTCCGTGTGTCCCCGTGTCCGTCTGTCCGTCTGTCCGTGTCTGTGTGTCCATGTGTCCGTGTGTCCATGTATCCGTGTCCGTGTGTCCCCGTGTTCCCGTGTCCGTGTGTCCCCGTGTCCCCCTGTCCGTCTGTCCATGTGTCCGTGTGTCCCCGCGTGTCCCCGTGTCCCCGTGTCCGTGTGTCCGTCTGTCCGTGTGTCCGTGTCCTCAGCCGTCCCGTGCCCCCCGCAGCCGTGGCCCCGTTCAGCGGCGCCACCACCGGCACCGGGGGCCGGATCCGCGACGTGCAGTGCACCGGGCGGGGGGCGCACGTCATCGCCGGCACGGCGGGCTACTGCTTCGGAAACCTGCTCATTCCCGGTGAGCATCCCAAAAAATCCCAAAAATCACCCCAAATTCGGGGTCGGGACCCCAAAAAACCCCAAAATTCCAACCAGAAAACCCAAAAATTCCACCCAGGAACCCCAAAATCCCGACAAAAATCCCCAAAATCTCGACAAAACACACCAGAATTCCAACCAAAAACCCCAAAATCGCTCAAATTTCCCCGGTTCTGCTTCGGAAACCGGCTCATTCCCGGTGAGGAGCCCAAAAAATCCCAAAAACCACCCGAAATTTGGGGTTGGGACCCCAAAAAAAACCCAAATTCCACCCAGGAACCCCAAAATCCCAACAAAAACCCCAAAATCCCAACCAAAAACCCCAAAAATCGCTCAAATTTCCCTGGTACTGCTTCGGGAACCTGCTCATTCCCGGTGAGGAGCCCAAAAAATCCCCGAAATCACCCCAAATTCGGGGTCGGGACCCCAAAAAACCCCAAAATCCCAACAAAAAACCCCAAAATCCCGACAAAAATCCCCAAAATCCCGACAAAAACCCCAAAATTCCAACCAAAAACCCCCAAAATCTCTCAAATTTTCCCAATTCTGCCTCGGCAACCGGCTCATTCCCGGTGAGGATCCCAAAAAATCCCAAAAATCACCCAAAATTCGGGGTTGGGACCCCAAAAAAACCCAAATTCCACCCAGGAACCCCAAAATCCCGACAAAAAACCCCAAAATCCCAACTAAAAACCCCAAAAATCTCTCAAATTTCCCTGGTACTGCTTCGGCAACCGGCTCATTCCCGGTAAGCATCCCAAAAAATCCCAAAAACCACCCCAAATTAGGGATTGGGACCCCAAAAAACCCAAAATCCCACCCAGGAACCCCAAAATCCCAACCAGAAACCCCAAAATTCCAACCAAAAACCCAAAATTCCGACAAAAACCCCAAAATCCCAACCAAAAACCCCAAAAATCGCTCAGATTTCCCCAATTCTGCCTCGACAACCGGCTCATTCCCGGTGAGCATCCCAAAAAATCCCAAAAACCACCCGAAATTCGGGGTCGGGACCCCAAAAAACCCCAAAATTCCACCCAGAAACCCCAAAATCCTGACAAAAAAACCCAAAATTCCAACAAAAAAGCTACAAATTCCCAAAAATTCCCCCCAAAATTCCCCCAATTTTCCTCAAATTTCCCCAAATCCTCCCAAATCCCCCAATTTTCCCCCAAATTTCCCCCAAAAATCCCCAAATCCTCCCAAAATTTCCCCAAAATTCTCCAAAATCTCCCAAAAATTCTCCAAAATCACCCGAATTTTCCCCAAATTTTCCCCAAATTTCCCCAAAATTCCCCAAATCAACCCAAAAATTCCCCAAAATTCTCCAAAATCCCCCAAAATTTCATCAAATTTCCCCAAATCCTCCCAAAAATCCCCCAAATTTCTCCAAATTTCCCCCAAATTTCCCCCAAATTCCCCCAAATCCCCATTTTCGGGGTCCCCGATCCCATTTTTTGGGTCCCCGATCCCGTTTTTGGGGTCCCTGATCCCGTTTTTGGGGTGTTTTCCCCATTTTCGGGGTCCCCGATCCCATTTTCGGGGTCCCTGATCCCATTTTCAGGGTCCCCGATCCCATTTTCGGGGTCCCCGATCCCATTTTCGGGGTCCCTGATCCCATTTTCAGGGTCCCCGATCCCATTTTCGGGGCGCTCTCTCCCGCAGGCTACGAGCAGCCCTGGGAGGATCCCCTGGCCCCGTACCCCTCAAAATCCCCCCAATCCCCAAATTTGGGGTCCCTGATCCCATTTTCGGGGTGTTTTCCCCATTTTTGGGGTCCCTGACCCCATTTTTTGGGGTGTTTTCCCCATTTTCGGGGTCCCCGATCCCATTTTTGGGGTTCCTGACCCCTTTTTCGGGGTCCCCGATCCCATTTTCGGGGTCCCTGACCCCATTTTTCGGGGTGTTTCCCCCATTTTCGGCGTCCCCGATCCCATTTTTTGGGTCCCCGATCCCATTTTTGGGGTCCCTGACCCCGTGTTTTGGGGTGTTTTCCCCATTTTTGGGGTCCCTGACCCCCATTTTCAAGGTGCCTGACCCCCGTTTTTGGGGTTCCCGATCCCATTTTTTGGGGTCCCTGACCCCATTTTTTTGGGGCGTTTTCCCCATTTTCGGGGTCCCCGATCCATTTTCGGGGCGCTCTCTCCCGCAGGCTACGAGCAGCCCTGGGAGGATCCCCTGGCCCCGTACCCCTCAAAATCCCCCCAATCCCCAAATTTGGGGTCCCCAATCCCATTTTCGGGGTCCCCGACCCCATTTTTTGGGGTGTTTTCCCCATTTTTGGGTCCCTGACCCCATTTTCTCCCCCCGCAGGCTACGAGCAGCCCTGGGAGGATCCCCTGGCCCCGTACCCCGAGTCCTTCGCCCGCCCGCTCTCCGTGGCCATCGGCGCCAGCGACGGCGCCAGCGACTACGGCAACAAATTCGGGGAGCCGCTGCTGGCAGGTGACGCCCGGGGACCTCGGGGACGATTCGGGGACAATTCGGGAGAATTTGGACATTTGGGGACAAATTTGGGACAATTTTGGGGACAATTTGGGGGACAATTTGGGGATAATTTTGGAGGTTTGGGGACATTTGGGGGAGGTTTGGGGACAGTTGGGACAATTTTTGGGACAATTTGGGGAAAATTTGGGAGATTTGGGGAGAATTTTGGGGACATTTGGGGATAATTTGAGACATTTTGGGGACAAATTGGGGGACAATTTGGGGAGGTTTGGGGACATTTGGAGGAGGTTTGAGGAGGTTTGGGGACAATTCGGGGACAATTTTGGCTCAGTTTTGGGAGAAATTGGGACATTTGGGGACATTTTGGGGACAATTTTGGAGTTTTGGGACGTTTTGTGGAGTTTTGGGGACATTTTGGGGAAAATTTGGGACAATTTAGGGACTTTTGGAGAGGTTTGGGGACAATTTTGGGACATTTGGGGAGGTTTGGGGACAATTTGGGGACAATTTTGGTTCAGTTTTGGGAGAAATTGGGACATTTTGGGGACATTTGGGGACAATTTGGGATAATTTTGGGAGATTTGGGGAGAATTTTGGGGAGGTTTGGGGACAATTTTGGGAGGTTTGAGGACGTTTGGGGACAATTGGGGACATTTTGGGGGACAATTTGGGGACATTTGGGGACAATTTTGGGAGGTTTGGGGACAATTGGAGGAGGTTTGAGGGGGTTTGAGACAATTTGGGGACATTGGGGACATTTGCGGAGGTTTGGGGACAATTTTGAGATAATTTTTGGGAGATATGGGGACAATTTTGGGACATTTTGGGGACTTTTTGGAGAATTTTGGGACAATTTGGGGAAAATTTGGGACATTTGGAGGAGCTTTGGGGACAATTTGGGACATTTGGGGACAATTTAGGAGAATTTGGGAAAATGTGGGAGATTTGGGGACAATTTTGGGGACAATTTGGGACAATTTAGGGACTTTTGGAGAGGATTGGGGACAATTTTGGGAGGTTTGGGGACAATTTGGGACATTTGGGACATTTTGGGGACGGTTTTGGGGGTTTGGGGACATTTGGGGGAGGTTTGGGGATAATTTTGGGACATTTTGGGAGGTTTGGGGACATTTTTGGACATTTGGAGAGAATTTGGGGACACTTTGGGGACATTTTGGGAGAAATTGGGGAAAATTTGGGAGATTTGGGGACAATTTTGGGACATTTGGGGACAATTTGGGAGATTTGGGGACAATTTGGGGACAATTTGAGAATTTTTGGGGACAATTTTGAGATAATTTTGGGAGAATTGGGGACAATTTGGGGACAATTTGAGACATTTTGGGACAATTTAGGGACATTTGGAGGAGGTTTGGGAGGTTTTGGGAGGTTTGGGGAGCATTTTGAGATAATTTTGGGAGATTGGGGACAATTTTGGGACATTTTGGGACATTTGGAGGAGGTTTGGGGACACTTCGGGGACATTTGGGAACAATTTTGAGATAATTTTGGGAGATTTGGGGAGAATTTGGGAGGTTTTGGGGACAATTTGGGAGAATTTGGGGAAAATTTGGGGACATTTGGGGACGATTCGGGATAATTTGGGACAATTTTAGGACAATTTGGGGACATTTTGGGACATTTGGAGGAGCTTTGGGACAATTTGAGTCATTTTGGGGACATTTTGGGGACAATTTTGGGAGGTTTTGGGGACAATTTGAGACATTTTGGGGACAATTTGGATAATTTTGGAGATTTGGGGAGAATTTTGGGGACATTTGGGGACAATTTTGGGAGGTTTGGGGACATTTTAGGACATTTTGGGACATTTGGAGGAGCTTTGGGGACACTATGGGACATTTGGGGACAATTTGGGAGAATTTGGGACAATTTTGGGAGGTTTTGGAGGCATTTTCGGACAATTTTCACATCTCTGAGTTTTGGCCGATTTCAGGTGATTCTGGGTGGGATTGTTTTGTGATTTTGGGTGAATTTGGTTGAATTTGGGTGAATTTGGGTGGATTTGGGGATTTCCGGGCCGGGTTTGAGGCTGATTTTTGCCGTTTTTTGCCGTTTTTTTGCCGGTTTTTTGCCATTTTCCCCATTTTTGGCTGATTTTGGTCGGGATTTTTTAGCGATTTTGGGTGATTTTGGTTGAATTTCAATGAATTTTGGGTGAATTTTACTGAATTTTGGGATTTCCAGGCCGGGTTTGAGGCTGATTTTTGCCGTTTTTTGCCTTTTTTTCCCGTTTTTCCCATTTTTGGCCGATTTCTGTCGGGATTTTTTGTCGATTTCAGGTTGATTCCCATGGATTTTGGGTGAATTTGTGTGAATTTGGGTGAATTTTGCTGAATTTGGGGATTTCCAGGCCGGGTTTGAGGCTGATTTTTGCCTTTTTTCCCCGTTTTTTGCCTTTTTTTCCCGTTTTTTCCCCGTTTTCCCTGTTTTTGGCCGATTTCTGTCGGATTTTTGGGGGATTCCGGGCGGATCCCGATGGATTTTGGGTGGATTTTAGTGAATTTGTGTAAATTTGGTTAAATTTGGGTGAATTTTGGGATTTCCAGGCCGGGTTTGAGGCTGATTTTTCCCGTTTTTTCCCGGTTTTTTCCGTTTTTTTGCCCTTTTTTTCCTGTTTTTCCCGTTTTTGGCCGATTTCTGTGGGGATTTTTTGGGGATTCCGGGCGGATCCCGATGGATTTTGGGTAAATTTGGTTGAATTTGGTTAAATTTGTGTAAATTTGGTTAAATTTGGGTGAATTTTGGGATTTCCAGGCCGGGTTTGAGGCTGATTTTTGCCGTTTTTTGCCATTTTTTTGCCTTTTTTGCTGTTTTTTTCCCATTTTTGGCCGGGTTTTGCCGATTTTTGCGGGGATTTTTTTGGGATTCCGGGCGGATCCCGATGGATTTTGGGTGGATTTTAGTGAATTTGGGTGGATTTGGGTGAATTTTGCTGAATTTTGGGATTTCCAGGCCGGGTTTGGGGCTGATTTTTCCCATTTTTTTCCCCTTTTTTTCCCGTTTTTTTCCCGTTTTTCCCGGTTTTTTCCCGTTTTTTGCCCATTTCTGCGGGGATTTTTGGGATTCCGGGCGGATCCCGATGGATTTTGGGTGAATTTTGCTGAATTTTGGGATTTCCAGGCCGGGTTTGAGGCTGATTTTTCCCGTTTTTTTCCCGTTTTTTGCCATTTTTTGCCCTTTTTCCCCTTTTTTTTCCTGTTTTTCCCGTTTTTGGCCGATTTCTGCGGGGTTTTCGGGGATTCCGGGCGGATCCCGATGGATTTTGGGTGGATTTTAGTGAATTTGTGTAAATTTGGTTAAATTTGGGTGAATTTTGGGATTTCCAGGCCGGGTTTGCAGCTGATTTTTGCCATTTTTTTCCCGTTTTTTGCCATTTTTTGCCGTTTTTCCCATTTTTGGCCGATTTCTGCGGGGATTTTTGGGGATTCCGGGCGGATCCCGATGGATTTTGGGTGGATTTGGGTGAATTTTGATGAATTTTGGGTGAATTTTGCTGGATTTGGGATTTCCAGGCCGGGTTTGAGGCTGAATTTTGCCGTTTTTTGCCAATTTTTTGCCTTTTTTTGCCTTTTTTCCCATTTTTGGCTGATTTTGGTTGGGAATTTTTGGCGATTTTGGGTGAATTTTGATGAATTTTGGGTGAATTTTGCTGAATTTGGGGATTTCCAGGCCGGGTTTGAGGCTGATTTTTGCCGGTTTTTCCCCGTTTTTTGCCTTTTTTTTCCCGTTTTTTCCCCATTTTCCCTGTTTTTGGCCAATTTCTGCGGGGATTTTGGGGGATTCCGGGCGGATCCCGACGGATTTTGGGTGGATTTTAGTGAATTTGTGTAAATTTGGTTAAATTCGGGTGAATTTTGGGATTTCCAAGCCGGGTTTGAGGCTGATTTTTCCCGTTTTTTCCCGGTTTTTTCCGGTTTTTTTGCCCTTTTTTCCCTGTTTTTCCCGTTTTTGGCCGATTTCTGCGGGGATTTTTTGGGGATTCCGGGCGGATCCCGATGGATTTTGGGTGAATTTGGTTGAATTTGGTTAAAATTGTGTAAATTTGGGTGAATTTTGCTGAATTTGGGGATTTCCAGGCCGGGTTTGAGGCTGATTTTTGCCATTTTTTGCCTTTTTTTCCCCTTTTTTTGCCCTTTTTTCCCCGTTTTTCCCGTTTTTTGCCGATTTCTGCGGGGATTTTGGGATTTCGGCTGATTCCGATGGATTTTGGGTGAATTTTGCTGGATTTGGGGATTTCCAGGCCGGGTTTGAGGCTGATTTTTGCCGTTTTTTGCCGGTTTTTTGCCGGTTTTTTGCCGTTTTTTCCCTGTTTTTCCCGTTTTTGGCCGATTTCTGCGGGGATTTTTGTGGATTTCGGGCGGATCCCGATGGATTTTGGGTGAATTTGGGTGAATTTGTGTGAATTTGTGTGAATTTTGCTGAATTTTGGGATTTCCAGGCCGGGTTTGAGGCTGATTTTGGCCGTTTTTTCCCCATTTTTTCCCCATTTTTCCCATTTTTGGCCGTTTTTGACCAATTTCGGGTGATTCTGGGTGGGATTTTTTTGCTATTTTGGTGAATTTGGGTGAATTTTGATGAATTTGGGTGAATTTTGCTGAATTTGGGGATTTCCAGGCGGGTTTGAGGCTGATTTTTGCCGTTTTTTTCCCATTTTTTTGCCCTTTTTTTCCCGTTTTTCCCATTTTTTCCCCGTTTTTCCCGATCTCTGTTGGGATTTTTCGGGGATTCCGGGCGGATCCCGATGGATTTTGGGTGAATTTTGCTGAATTTTGGGATTTCCAGGCCGGTTGGGGCTGATTTTTCCCGTTTTTTCCCGTTTTTCCCGTTTTTCCCATTTTTTGGCCGATTTCTGCGGGGATTTCGGGATTCCGGGCGGATCCCGATGGATTTTTGGGATTCCCAGGCTTCGCCCGCTCCTTCGGGCAGCTGCTGCCGGGGGGGCAGCGCCGGGAGTGGATCAAACCCGTGATGTTCAGCGGCGGCGTCGGCGCCCTGGAGGACGAGCACGTGCGGAAAGAGGCGCCGGAGCCCGGTGAGGAACCCGAAATAAACCCAAAAATATCCCGAAATTAACCCAAATTAACCCGAAATATCCCCAAATTAACCCAAAGAGGCGCCCGAGCCCGGTGAGGAACACGAAATATCCCGAAATATCCCGAAATTAACCCAAAATATCCCAAAATAATCCAAAATTAACCCAAAGAGGCGCCCGAGCCGGGTGAGGAACATGAAATAAACCCAAAATTAACCCAAAATACCCCAAAATAATCCAAAATTAACCCAAAATAGCCCGAAATTAACCCAAATTAACCCAAAGAGGCGCCGGAGCCCGGTGAGGAACACGAAATATCCCCAAATTAACCCAAAAATATCCCGAAATTAACCCAAAATATCCCGAAATATCCCAAAAATATCCCGAAATAATCCAAAATTAACCCAAAGAGGCGCCCGAGCCGGGTGAGGAACACGAAATAAACCCAAAATATCCTGAAATAACCCGAATTAACCCAAAATATCCCGAATTATCCCAAAAATAACCCAAAATAACCTGAAATATCCCGAAATTAACCCAAAAATGCCCCAAAATATCCCAAAATTAACCCAAAATAGCCCGAAATATCCCAAAATATCCCAAAGAGGCGCCAGAGCCGGGTGAGGAGCACGAAATAGCCCGAAATTAACCCAAAATAACCTGAAATAACCCGAAATTAACCCAAAATTACCCAAAGAGGCGCCCGAGCCGGGTGAGGAACCCGAAATAAACCCAAAATATCCCAAAATATCCCGAAATAGCCCAAAATATCCCAAAAATAACCCAAAATTAACCCGAAATATCCCCAAATTAACCCAAAGAGGCGCCGGAGCTGGGTGAGGAACCCGAAATATCCCGAAAATATCCCGAAATTAACCCAAAAATATCCCAAAATATCCTGAAATTAACCCAAATTAACCCAAAGAGGCGCCCGAGCCGGGTGAGGAGCACGAAATATCCCAAAAATATCCAAAATTAACCCAAAATATCCCGAAATAACCCGAAATTAACCCAAAATATCCCAAAATATCCCGAAATTAACCCAAAATAACCCAAAATAATCCAAAATTAACCCAAAGAGGCGCCGGAGCCCGGTGAGGAACCCGAAATAAAACCCAAAAATATCCCGAAATTAACCCAAAATAACCCGAAATATCCCAAAATTAACCCAAAATATCCCCAAATTATCCTGAAATAACCCAAAATATCCCAAAAATATCCCAAAATATCCCGAAATAAACCCAAAATATCCCAAAATATCCCCAAATTAACCCAAAGAGGCGCCCGAGCCGGGTGAGGAACACGAAATTAACCCAAAAATATCCCGAAAATATCCCGAAATATCCCGAAATTAACCCAAATTAACCCAAATTAACCCAAAATATCCCAAAATATCCCGAAATTAACCCAAAGAGGCGCCAGAGCCGGGTGAGGAACACGAAATAAACCCAAAATAACCCAAAATATCCCAAAATAAACCCAAAATTAACCCAAAATAACCCAAAAATACCCAAAATACCCCAAAATATCACGAAATATCCCGAAATTAACCCAAAGAGGCGCCCGAGCCGGGTGAGGAACCCGAAATATCCTGAAATTAACCCAAAATAACACAAAATTTCCCCCAAAATTTCCCAAATTTTCCCCAAAATCCCCCAAAATTCCCCCAAATTTCCCAAAAATCCCAATTTTTCCCCAAATTTCCCCCAATTTTTCCCCCCAAAACCCCAAATTTCCCGATTTTCCCAAATTCCCAATTTTCCCCAAATTTTCCCCAATTTTCCCCAAATTCCCGATTTTTCCCCGTTCCCGCAGGGATGTTGGTGGTGAAGTTGGGCGGCCCCGTGTACAGGATCGGCGTCGGGGGCGGCGCCGCCTCCTCCATCCAGGTTTGGGGCAAAATCCCGCGAGTTTGGGAAAATTCACAATTTGGGGATTTTGGGGAATTTGGGGAATTTTTGGGAATTTTTTGGGATTTTTGGGGATTTTTGGGGATTTTTGGGGGGATTTTTTGCGATTTTTTGGATTTTTTTGGAATTTTTTTTTATTTTTTTGGGTGAAATTTGAGGGATTTTGGGAAAATTCACATTTTGGGAATTTTTTGGGGAATTTTTGGGGAATTTTTGGAATTTTTTGGGGATTTCGGAGGCTCCCGTGTACAGGATCGGCGTCGGGGGCGGCGCCGCCTCCTCCATCCAGGTTTGGGGCAAAATCCCGCGGGTTTGGGAAAATTCACAATTTTGGGAATTTTGGGATTTTTGGGGGAATTTTTGGGATTTTTTGGGGATTTTTTGCGATTTTTTGGGATTTTTTTTTATTTTTTTTAATTTTTTTTCGGATTCTTTGGGCGGAATTTGGGGATTTTGGGTGAAATTTGAGGGATTTTGGGAAAATTCACATTTTTGGGAATTTTTGGGAATTTTTAGGGATTTTTGGGGGAATTTTGGGGATTTTTTGGGGGATTTTTTGGGAATTTTTGGGGATTTTTTGGGATTTTTCTGGATTTTTTGGATTTTTTTTCGGATTTTTGGGCGGAATTTGGGGGATTTTGGGTGAAATTTGAGGGATTTGGGAAAATTCAAATTTTGGGGATTTTTTTGGGATTTTTGGGGGAATTTTTTGGGGAATTTTTTGGGGATTTCGGAGGCTCCCGTTTTTAAATTTTCATTCATTCATTCATTCATTCATTCATTTCTGTCTGTGTTTATTTATCTCTGCATTTATTTGGGGTTTTAATGGGGGGACGGGGAATTTTGAATTTTGATTTTAACTTTTATTTTATTTTTTAAATCTTCATTCTATTATTAATTTCTGTAAGGATGCGGGTTGGGTTTTTTTAGCGGGGGCGCGTCGCTCTCTCAGGGGCGGGGAATTTTTTTAATTTTAATTTTTACTTTTATTTTATTTTTTAAATCTTCATTCTATTGATTTCTGTAAGGATGAGGTTGGGGTTTTTTTTAATCGGGGGCGCGTCGCTCTCTTGGGACGGGGAATTTTTGAATTTTGATTTCAACTTTTATTTTATTTTTAAATCTTCATTCTATTTATTGATTGATTTATTGATTTCTGTAAGGATGGGGATGGGTTCTTTTTAGCGGGGGCGCGTCGCTCTCTCTCTCTCTCTCTCCCCGTGGGAATTTCCGAATTTTAATTTTAATTTTTATTTTATTTTTTAAATCTTCATTCCATTTATTTATTTCTGTAAGGGATGGGGATGGGGTTTTTTTAGCGGGGGCGCGTCGCTCTCCCCGTGGGAATTTCCGAATCCCCCCCGTGGGATTTTCGGGATTGGTTTTTATTCCCGTTCCCTTTCCCGAATCCCCCCCGGGTGGGATTTTCGGGATTGGTTTTATTCCCGTTCCCTTTCCCGAATCCCTTCCCGGGAGGGATTTTCGGGATTGGTTTTATTCCGTTCCCTTTCCCGAATCCCTTCCCGGGCGGGATTTTCGGGGTTGTTTCTATTCCCGTTCCCTTTCCCGAATCCCTTCCCGGGCGGGATTTTCGGGATTGTTTCTATTCCCGTTCCCTTTCCCGAATCCCCCCCGTGGGATTTTCGGGATTGGTTTTATTCCCGTTCCCTTTCCCGAATCCCCCCCGTGGGATTTTCGGGATTGGTTTTATTCCCGTTCCCTTTCCTGAATCCCCCCCGGGTGGGATTTTCGGGATTGTTTCTATTCCCGTTCCCTTTCCTGAATCCCTTCCCGTGGGATTTTCAGGATTGTTTCTATTCCCGTTCCATTTCCCGAATCCCTTCCCGTGGGATTTTCGGGATTGTTTCTATCCCCGTTCCCTTTCCCGAATCCCTTCCCGTGGGATTTTCGGGATTGATTTATTCCCGTTCCCTTTCCCGAATCCCTTCCCGTGGGATTTTCGGGATTGTTTCTATTCCCGTTCTCTTTCCCGAATCCCTTCCCGTGGGATTTTCGGGATTGGTTTTATTCCCGTTCCCTTTCCCGAATCCCTTCCCGTGGGATTTTCGGGATTGATTTATTCCCGTTCCCTTTCCTGAATCCCTTCCCGTGGGATTTTCGGGATTGTTTCTATTCCCGTTCCCTTTCCCGAATCCCTTCCCGGGTGGGATTTTCGGGATTGTTTTTATTCCCGTTCCCTTTCCCCGGCTCTGTCCCCAGGTGCAGGGCGACAACGAGGCCGAGCGCGACCTGGGCGCGGTGCAGCGCGGGGACCCCGAAGAATGGAGCAGAAGCTGAACCGCGTCCTGCGCGGCTGCGCCGAGAGCGGCGACGGCAACCCGGTCAGCTCCATCCACGACCAGGGGGCGGGCGGGAACGGTGAGGGGACAACGGGGGACAGGGAGGGGACAGGGAGGGGACAGCGGGGGGATTGGGGACAATGGGGGGATTGGGGACATTGGGGGATTGGGGACAACGGGGACATCAGGGACATCGGGGGGATTGGGGACATTGGGGACACTGGGGACAGGGGGGTCCTGCGCCGAGAGCGGGGACAGCGACCCCGTCAGCTCCATCCACGACCAGGGGGCCGGGGAAATGGTGAGGGGACAACGGGGGACAGGGAGGGGACATCGGGGGGGATTGGGGACAACGGGGACATCGGGGACATTGGGGACAGTGGGGACATTGGGGTCCTGCGCGGCTGCGCCGAGAGCGGCGACGGCAACCCCGTCAGCTCCATCCACGACCAGGGGGCCGGGGGAAACGGTGAGGGGACAACGGGGGGGACAGCGGGGGGATTGGGGACAGCGGGGGATTGGGGGGATTGGGGACATTGGGGACAGTGGGGACACTGGGGACATTGGGGACATTGGGGACATTGGGGACAATGGGGACATTGGGGACATTGGGGGGATTGGGGCATTGGGGACATTGGGACATTGGGGGGACATCGGGACGTTCTGGAGGTCGCACGCACTGGCACAGCCGGGATGTCCCCAGCGATGTCCCCAGCGATGTCCCCCGATGTCCCCAGGCAATGTCCTGAAGGAGATCTCGGAGCCGGCCGGAGCCGTCATCTACGCCAGCCGCTTCCAGGTGAGTGCCAGCGGTGCCAGCGGTGCCACCAAGGTCCCCACTGTCCCAATGTCCCCATTGTCCCCAATGTCCCCAATGTCCCCATTGTCCCCAATGTCCCATTGTCCCCAGTGTCCCAATGTCCCCACTGTCCCCACTGTCCCCAATGTCCCCAGTGTCCCAATGTCCCCAATGTCCCCACTGTCCCCAATGTCCCCAGATCCCCAAATCCCTTCAATCTTCCTGTAACACCAATGGCACCAATGGCTCCGATGACACTCTGGTGACATTGGTGACACCCTGGTGACACCCTGGTGACATTGGTGACAGCTGGGTGACCCCACGCTGAGCGTCCTGGAGATCTGGGGCGCCGAGTACCAGGAGTCCAACGCGCTGCTGTGCGGCCGGCGGCGCTGGCGCGGCTGCGGCGGCTGGCGGAGCGCGAGCGGTGTCCCCTGAGCGTGGTGGGGACGATCAGCGGGGACGGGCGGGTGAGGAGCGGGGACAGCGGGGACAATGGGGACACTGGGGACAGTGGGGACAACAGGGGGGATTGGGGACAGAGGGGACAATGGAGACATTGGGGACAGCGGGGACAACAGGGGGGATTGGGGGACAATGGGGACAATGGGGGGACAATGGGGACAGTGGGACAACGGGGACAACAGGGACAGCGGGGGGACAGAGGGGACAGCGGGGGGATTGGGGACATTGGGGACAGTGGGACAACAGGGGGACAATGGGGACAACGGGGACAACAGGGACAGTGGGGGGATCGGGGACATTGGGGACATTGGGGACAGTGGGGACAGTGGGGACATTGGGGACAATGGGGACACTGGGGACATTGGGGACAATGGGGACACTGGGGACAGTGGGGACACTGGGGACAGTGGGGACAGTGGGGACACTGGGGACATTGGGGACACTGGGGACACTGGGGACACTGGGGACACTGAGATATGGGGACACTACAATGGTGATTTTGGGGGATTTTGGGGATTTTGGGGATTTTTTGGGGGCATTTTTGGGGGTTTCTGGGCACTCCCAGGGCTCTTTTTGGGGAAGTTTTGGGGTATTTTTGGGGTGATTTTAGGGTTGGTTTGGGGGTGATTTTGGGCTAATTTGGGATAATTTGGGGTAATTTTGGGATAATTTGGGGTTAATTTTGGGGTGATTTTGCAGTAATTTGGGTTTGATTTTGGGGTAATTTTGGGATAATTTGGGGTTGATTTTGGGTTGATTTTGGGGTCATTTTGGGGTTGATTTTGGGGTGATTTTAGGGTTAATTTTAGAATGATTTTAGGGTTGATTTTGGGGTGATTTTGGCGTAATTTGGCGATGATTTTGGGATGATTTTAGGGTCGATTTGGGGGTATTTTGGGGGTATTTTGGGGTGATTTTGGGATAATTTGGGGTTGATTTTGGGGTGATTTGGGGATGGTTTTAGGGTCGATTTGGGGGTATTTGGGGTTGATTTTGGGATAATTTGAGGTGATTTTGGGGTGATTTTGGGATAATTTGGGGTTGATTTTGGGATGGTTTTAGGGTCGATTTGGGGTGATTTTGGGATAATTTGGGGTTGATTTTGGGGTGGTTTTGGGGTGGTTTTGGGGTGATTTTGGGGTGATTTTGGGGTTGATTTTGGGTTGATTTTGGGTTGATTTTAGGGTTGATTTTGGGGTGATTTTGGGGTGATTTTGGGGTGATTTTGGGGTGATTTTGGGGTTGATTTTGGGATGGTTTTAGGGTCGATTTGGGGGTATTTTGGGGTTGATTTTGGGTTGATTTTGGGATAATTTGGGGTTGATTTTAGGGTTGATTTTGGGGTGATTTTGGGATAATTTGGGGTTGATTTTGGGGTTGATTTTGGGGTGTTTTTGGGATGGTTTTAGGGTCCATTTGGGGGTATTTTGGGGTTGATTTTGGGTTGATTTTGGGGTGTTTTCGGGGTGTCCCCCCTCCCCAGATCGTGCTGGTCGATGACCTGGCGGCGCCGGTGCCCGAGGGGGGGTCCCACGAGGGGCTCCCCACCCCCGTCAACCTGGAGCTGGAGTGGGTGCTGGGCAAGATGCCCCAAAAGGTGAGAGGGGACCCCAAAAACGGGACCCCAAAAGTGGAGAGGGGACCCCGAAATCGGGACCCCAAAAGGCGGGAGGGGACCCCAAAAAATCCCGCTGAAAATTGGGGGAAAACACCCAAAAACGGGACCCAAAAAGGTGAAAGGAGACCCCAAAAACGAGACCCCAAAAGTGAGAGGGGACCCCAAAAAATCCATTGAAAACTGGGGGGAAAACACCCAAAAACGGGACCCCAAAAGGTGAGGGGGACCCCAAAAACGCGACCCCAAAAGGCGGGAGGGGACCCCCAAAAACGCGACCCCAAAAGTGAGATGGGACCCCAAAAAATCCAGCTGAAAATTGGGGAAAATCACCCAAAAACGGGACCCAGAAATGGAGAGGGTACCCCAAAAATGGGACCCCAAAAGGTGGAGGGGACCCCAAAATCGGGACCCCAAAAGTGAGACAGGACCCCAAAAAATCCCATTGAAAATTGGGGGAAAATCACCCAAAAATGGGACCAAAAGGCGAGAGAGAACCCCAAAAATGGGATCCCAAAAATGGAGAGGGAACCCAAAAACGGGACCCCAAAAGGGGAGAGGGGACCCCAAAAAATCCCGCTGAAAATTGGGGGAAAACACCCAAAAACGGGACCCCAAAAGGGGAGAGGGGACCCCAAAAAATCCAGCTGAAAATTGGGGGAAAACACCCAAAAACGGGACCCAAAAAGGTGAAAGGAGACCCCAAAAACGCGACCCCAAAATGGAGAGGGGACCCCAAAAACGGGACCCCAAAAGGGGAGAGGGGACCCCAAAAAATCAGCTGAAAATTGGGGGGAAATCACCCAAAAACGGGACCCCAAAAAGTGAGAGAGGACCCCAAAAACGGGACCTCAAAAGTGAGAGGGGACCCCAAAAAATCCAGCTGAAAATTGGGGGAAAATCACCCAAAAACGGGACCCCAAAAATGGAGAGGGAACCCCAAAAATTGCCCCGATATTGGAGGAAAAACACCCAAAAATGGGACCCCAAAAATGGAGAGGGGACCCCAAAATCGGGACCCGAAAAGGCGAGAGGGAACCCCAAAAATGGGACCCCAAAAGGGGAGAGGGAACCCCAAAAATTGCCCCAAAATTGGGGAAAAACACCCAAAAATGGGACCCCAAAATCAGGACCCCAAAATGAGAGAGGGGACCCCAAAATCGGGACCCCAAAAGGGGAGAGGGGACCCCAAAATTGGGGAAAAACACCCAAAAATGGGACCCCAAAAATGCGACCCCGAAAGTTGAGAGGGGACCTCAAAAACGGGACCCCAAATGTGAGAGGAGACCCTAAAAACGGCCCAAAATTGGGGGGAAAACACCCAAAAAATGGGACCCCAAACATGGCCCCAAATTGAATTTTTTGGGGGGATCCCCAAAATTTTGAACCCCCAAATTTGGAACCCAAACTTTTTGGGGATCCCCAAAATTTTTGAACCCCCAAATTTGGAACTCAAATTTTTTTAGGGACCCCCGAAGTTTTGAATTCCCAAATTTACCACCCCAAACATTTTGGGGAACCCCAAATTTTTGTGTCCCGAATTCGGAATCCAAATTTTTGGGAGGGATCCCAAAATTTTTTTTCGCCTCCCTAATTTAGGACCCCGAATTTTTCTGGACCCCCAAAATTTTTGAACCCCCAAATTTGGAACCCAAATATTTTGGGGTTCCCCCGAAATTTTTGAACTCCCAAATTTGGGACCCCAGACATTTCGGGGACCCCCAAAATTTTTGAACCCCCAAATTTGGAACCCAAATTCTTTGGGGGATCCCCAAAAGTTTTGAACTCCCAAATTTACTACCCCAAATTTTTTGGGGTTCCCCGAAATTTTTGAACCCCCAAATTTGGGACCCCAGACATTTTGGGGATCCCCAAATTTTTGCGTCCCGAATTCGGAACCCGTTTTTTTGGGGGCGGGGCGCCCGGATTTTTGCCTCCCAAATGCGTGACCCCGAGTTTTGGGTGGGGAGCCCCGAATTCCCCGGGGTTCACCCCGATCCCGCTGTCCCCCCCAGGAGTTCCGGCTGTCGCTGTCGCCGCTGCCCCGGCGCCCCCTGAGCCTCCCGCCGGCGCTGTCGGTGCGCGCGGCGCTGGACAGGGTGCTGAGGCTGCCGGCCGTGGGCAGCAAGAGGTACCTGACCAACAAGGTGAGCGCACCTGTGTCACCTGTGTCACCTGTGTGTCACCTGTGTCACCCCAATGTCACCTGTGTCACCCCAATGTCACCCCAATGTCACCCCAATGTCACCTGTGTCACCCCTGTGTCACCCCTGTGTCACCCCAATGTCACCCCCAATGTCACCTGTGTCACCCCTGTGTCACCCCTGTGTCACCTGGGTCACCCCAATGTCACCCCAGTGTCACCTGTGTCACCTGTGTCACCCCAATGTCACCCCAATGTCACCCAATGTTACCTGTGTCACCTGTGTCACCTGTGTCACCCCTGTGTCACCTGTGTCACCCCAATGTCACCCCTGTGTCACCCCAATGTCACCTGTGTCACCTGTGTCACCCCAATGTCACCTGTGTCACCCCTGTGTCACCCCAATGTCACCCCTGTGTCACCCCTGTGTCACCTGTGTCACCCCAATGTCACCTTGGTCACCCCTGTGTCACCCCAATGTCACCCCTGTGTCACCCCTGTGTCATCTCAATGTCACCCCAATGTCACCTGTGTCACCTGTGTCACCTGTGTCACCTGTGTCACCCCTGTGTCACCTGTGTCACCTGTGTCACCCCAATATCACCTGTGTCACCCCAATGTCACCTGTGTCACCCCAATGTCACCTGTGTCACCCCTGTGTCACCCGTGTGTCACCCCTGTGTCACCCCTGTGTCACCCCAATCCCCGGCCGTGGGCAGCAAGAGGTACCTCACCAACAAGGTGAGCGCACCTGGGGGGCACCTGTGTCACCTGTGTCACCTGTGTGTCACCCCAATGTCACCCCTGTGTCACCCCAATGTCACCTGTGTCACCCCAATGTCACCCCAATGTCACCTGTGTCACCCCAATCCCCGGCCGTGGGCAGCAAGAGGTACCTGACCAACAAGGTGAGCGCACCTGTGTCACCTGTGTGTCACCTGTGTGTCACCTGTGTGTCACCTGTGTCACCTGTGTGTCACCCCTGGGTCACCCCAATGTCACCCCAATGTCACCCCAATCCCCGGCCGTGGGCAGCAAGAGGTACCTGACCAACAAGGTGAGCGCACCTGGGGTCACCTGTGTCACCTGGGTCACCTGTGTCACCCCAATGTCACCTGTGTCACACCTGTGTCACCCCTGTGTCACCCCAATGTCACCCCAATGTCACCCCTGTGTCACCCCTGTGTCACCTGTGTCACCCCAGTGTCACCTGTGTCACCCCAATGTCACCCCAATGTCACCCCTGTGTCACTCCTGTGTCACCCCTGGTCACCTGTGTCACCCCAATGTCACTGTGTGTCACCCCAGTGTCACCTGTGTCACCCCTGTGTCACCTGTGTCACCCCAATGTCACCTGTGTCACCCCAATGTCACCTGTGTGTCACCCCAATGTCACCTGTGTCACCCCTGTGTCACCCCAATGTCACCCCAATGTCACCCCAATCCCCGGCCGTGGGCAGCAAGAGGTACCTGACCAACAAGGTGAGCGCACCTGGGGTCACCTGTGTGTCACCTGTGTCACCTGTGTGTCACCTGTGTCACCTGTGTCACCCCAATGTCACCCCTGTGTCACCCCTGTGTCACCCCTGTGTCACCTGTGTCACCCCAATGTCACCCCTGGGTCACCCCAATGTCACCTGTGTCACCTGTGTCACCCCTGTGTCACCCCTGTGTCACCCCTGTGTCACCCCAATGTCACCCCTGTGTCACCCCTGTGTCACCTGTGTCACCCCTGTGTCACCTGTGTCACCCCAATCCCCGGCCGTGGGCAGCAAGAGGTACCTGACCAACAAGGTGAGCGCGCCTGGGGTCACCTGGGTCACCTGTGTCACCCCTGTGTCACCCCTGTGTCACCCCAATGTCACCCCAATGTCACCTGTGTCACCCCTGTGTCACCCCTGTGTCACCCCTGTGTCACCCCAATGTCACCTGTGTGTCACCTGTGTCACCCCAATGTCACCTGTGTCACCTGTGTCACCTGTGTCACCCCTGTGTCACCCCAATGTCACCTGTGTCACCCCAACGTCACCTGTGTCACCCCTGTGTCACCCCTGTGTCACCCCTGTGTCACCCCAATGTCACCTGTGTCACCCCAACGTCACCTGTGTCACCCCTGTGTCACCCCTGTGTCACCCCTGTGTCACCCCAATCCCCGGCCGTGGGCAGCAAGAGGTACCTGACCAACAAGGTGAGCGCGCCTGGGGTCACCTGGGGGTCACCTGTGTCACCTGTGTCACCTGTGTCACCCCAATGTCACCCCAATGTCACCCCAGTGTCACCTGTGTCACCCCAATGTCACCCCTGTGTCACCTGGGTCACCCCAATGTCACCTGTGTGTCACCTGTGTCACCCCAATGTCACCCCTGTGTCACCTGGGTCACCCCAATGTCACCCCAGTGTCACCTGTGTCACCTGTGTCACCCCAATGTCACCCCAATGTCACCCAATGTTACCTGTGTCACCTGTGTCACCTGTGTCACCCCTGTGTCACTGTGTCACCCCAATGTCACCCCTGTGTCACCCCAATGTCACCTGTGTCACCTGTGTCACCCCAATGTCACCTGTGTCACCCCTGTGTCACCCCAATGTCACCCCTGTGTCACCCCTGTGTCACCTGTGTCACCTGTGTCACCCCAGTGTCACCTGTGTCACCCCAATGTCACCTTGGTCACCCCTGTGTCACCCCAATGTCACCCCTGTGTCACCCCAATGTCACCTGTGTCACCTGTGTCACCCCTGTGTCACCCCAATGTCACCCCTGTGTCACCTGTGTCACCCCAATGTCACCCCTGTGTCATCTCAATGTCACCTGTGTCACCCAATGTCACCCCCAATGTCACCCCGGTGTCACCTCTCTGACAAACCCGATGTCACCTGTGTCGCCTCCATGTCCCCACTGTCCCCACTGTCCCCATTGTACCCCACTGTCCCCAATGTCCCCAATGTCCCCAATCCCCCCAATGTCCCCATTGTCCCCTCTGTCCCCAATGTCCCCAACGTCCCCTCTGTCCCCTCTGTCCCCAGGTTGACCGCTCCGTCACCGGCCTGGTGGCCCAGCAGCAGTGCGTGGGTCCCCTGCACACGCCGCTGGCCGACGTGGCCGTGGTGGCCCTGTCCCACTTTGGGGACACCGGCGCCGCCACCGCCATCGGCGAGCAGCCGATCAAGGGGCTGCTGGACCCGGCCGCCGGCGCGCGGCTGGCGCTGGCAGAGGCCATCACCAACCTGGTGTTCGCGCGGGTGACACACCTCAAGGTGACACTGGGGACATCGGGGGGATTGGGGACATCGGGGACATCAGGGACACTGGGGACATCGGGGACATTGGGGACATCGGGGGGATTGGGGACATTGGGGACATTGGGGACAGTGGGGGACAATGGGGACATCAGGGACATCAGGGACATTGGGGACATCGGGGGCATTGGGGACAATGGGGACATTGGGGACATCGGGGACATTGGGGACATCGGGGACATCGGGGACACTGGGGACATTGGGGACATTGGGGACATTGGGGACATTGGGGACAATGGGGACAATGGGACATTGGGGACATCGGGGACATCGGGGACACTGGGGACATTGGGGACATTGGGGACATTGGGGACAATGGGGACAATGGGACATTGGGGACAATGGGGACATTGGGGACAATGGGGACAGTGGGGACAATGGGGACATTGGGGACAATGGGGACAATGGGGACAGTGGGGACAATGGGGACAATGGGGACAGTGGGTGCTGGCAGAGGCCATCACCAACCTAGTGTTCACAAGGGTGACGCACCTCAAGGTGACACTGGGGACATTGGGGACAATGGTGGCATTGGGGACAGTGGGGACATTGGGGACAGTGGGGACAGTGGGGACAATGGGGACATTGGGGACATTGGGGACATTGGGGGGATTGGGGACATCTGGGACAGTGGGGACATTGGGGACATTGGGGACATTGGGGACAATGGGGACACTGGGGACATTGGGGACAATGGGGACATCGGGGACACTGGGGACACTGGGGACATTGGGGACATTGGGGACATTGGGGACAATGGGGACATTGGGGACACTGGGGACACTGTGGCTCTGGGGGTGGCAGCAGGGGTTGGTGACAGGCGGTGGCACTGACCTGTCCCCTCCCCCGTCTCTCTGTGTGTCCCCTGTGGTTGTGGCGCCTCCGTGTCCGTCTGTCTGTACCCTCTGTCCATGTCCCCTGTGTCCCCGTGTCTGTCTGTCCATCTGTCCCCTCTGTCCCCTCTGTCCCCTCTGTCCCCTCTGTCCCCTCTGTCCCCGTGTCTGTCCCCTCTGTCCCTGTCCCCTGTGTCCCCGTCTGTCTGTCCGTCTGTCCCCGTGTCCATCTGTCCCCTCTGTCCCTCCGTCCTCTCTGTCCCCTCTGTCCCCACGTCTGTCTGTCCCTCTGTCCCTCTGCCCCTGCCCCCCTCGTCTGTCCGTCCCCGTGTCCGTCTGTCCCTGTCTGTCCTTCCCCGTGTCCGTCCCCTTGTCCATCCCCGTGTCCATCCCTGTGTCCGTCCGTCCCTCTGTCTGTCCATCCCCGTGTCCATCCGTCCATCCCCGTGTCCGTCCCCGTGTCCGTCCCCATGTCCGTCTGTCCCTCTGTCTGTCCATCCCCGTGTCCGTCCCCGTGTCCGTCTGTCCCTCTGTCTGTCCATCCCCGTGTCCATCTGTCCATCCCCATGTCCGTCTGTCCCTCTGTCTGTCCATCCCCGTGTCCGTCCCCGTGTCCGTCCGTCCCTCTCTCTGGTCCGTCCCCGTGTCCCTCTGTCCGTCCCCGTGCCCGTCCCCGTGTCCGTCCATCCCTCTCTCTGTCCGTCCCCGTGTCCGTCCCCGTGTCCGTCTGTCCGTCTGTCCGTCCCCGTGTCCGTCTGTCCCTCTGTCCGTCCCCGTGTCCGTCTGTCCGTCCCTGTGTCCGTCTGTCCATCCCCGTGTCCATCCCCGTGTCCGTCCCCGTGTCCGTCCGTCCCTCTCTCTGTCCGTCCCCGTGTCCATCTGTCCATCCCCGTGTCCGTCCCTCTCTCTGTCCGTCCCCGTGTCCGTCCCCGTGTCCGTCCGTCCGTCCGTCGGTCCCGCAGGACGTGAAGTGCTCCGGCAATTGGATGTGGGGCTCCAAGGCGGGCGCCGAGGGCGGGGCGCTGGTGGCCGCCTGCGACGCCCTGGTGGGGGCGCTGCACGGGCTGGGCGTGGCCATCGACGGCGGCAAGGACTCGCTGAGCATGGCGGCGCGAGTGGGGAGGGACACCGTGATGGCACCCGGTGACAGCGGGGACAGAGGGGGGTTGGGGGGATTGGGGACAATGGGGACATTGGGGACATTGGGGACAATGGGGACATTGGGGACAATGGGGACAGTGGGGACATTGGGGACAGTGGGGACATTGGGGACATTGGGGACATTGGGGACAATGGGGACATTGGGGACAGTGGGGACAATGGGACATTGGGGACATTGGGGACAATGGGGACATTGGGGACAGTGGGGACAATGGGACATTGGGGACAGCGGGGACAGTGGGGACAGTGGGGACAATGGGGACATTGGGGACAGTGGGGACATTGGGGACAGTGGGGACAGTGGGGACAATGGGGACAGTGGGGACAGTGGGGACAATGGGGACAGTGGGGACAATGGGACAGTGGGGACAGTGGGGACAGTGGGGACATTGGGGACAGTGGGGACAGTGGGGACAATGGGACAGTGGGGACAATGGGACATTGGGGACAGTGGGGACAATGGGACATTGGGGACAGTGGGGACAATGGGGACAGCGGGGACAGTGGGGACAGTGGGGACATTGGGGACAATGGGGACATTGGGGACATTGGGGACAATGGGGACATTGGGGACATTGGGGACAATGGGGACAGTGGGGGACAGTGGGGACAGTGGGGACATTGGGGACAATGGGGACACCAAGGCGCTCATCGGTGACACTGAGGTGCCATTGGTGTCACTGAGGTGACATCGGTGACCCCGAGGTGACGTCGGTGACCCCGAGGTGACCTCGCTGTCCCCGCTGTCCCCACAGGCTCCCTGGTGATCTCGGCCTACGCCGTCTGTCCCGACATCACCGCCACCGTCACCCCCGACCTCAAGTGTCCCGACGAGCGCGGTGAGGGGACAGCGGGGACAGTGGGGACATTGGGGACAATGGGGACACCTTGGGGACACCTTGGGGACACCTTGGGGACATTGGGGACACCTGGGGACACCTTGGGGACACCTTGGGGACACCTGGGATCACCTTGGGATCACCTGGGGACACCTTGGGGACACCTTGGGGACACCTTGGGGACACCTTGGGGACATTGGGGACACTTTGGGGACACCTTGGGGATACTTTGGGGACACCTGGGATCACCTGGGGACACCTGGGGACACCTGGGGACACTTTGGGGACATTGGGGACACCTTGGGGTCACCTCGGGACACCTTGGGCTCCATTTTGGGGCCGTTTGGAGCCATTTTGGTCCCATTTTGTGCCGATTTCTTTGAGCCGCTTTGGAGCCATTTTGGGTCAATTTTCCCCACTTTTGGGTCAATTTTCCCCATTTTTTGATCAATTTTCCCCATTTTTAGGTCAATTTCTCCCATTTTTGGTCAATTTTTACCATTTTTGGATCAATTTTCCCCACTTTTGGGTCAATTTTTGCCATTTTTAGGTCAATTTCCCCCATTTTTGTGTCGATTTTTGCCATTTTTGTGTCAATTTTTGCCATTTTTTGGTCGATTTTCCTCATTTTTGGGTCAATTTCGGGGCCGATTTTGGGTGGATTTTCCTCAGTTTTGGGTCAATTTCCCCCATTTTTGAGTTGATTTTTGCCATTTTTGGGTGGATTTTTGCTATTTTTATGTCGATTTTCCCATTTTTATGTCATTTTCCCCATTTTTCTGTGCATTTTCCCCAGCTGGTTTTGGGTCAATTTTCCCTATTTTTGTGTCGATTTTTGCCTTTTTTTGGTCAATTTCCCCCCATTTTGGGGTCAGTTTTCCCCATTTTTTGGTCGATTTTTGCCATTTTTTGGTCGATTTTCCCTGGCTGGTTTGGGGCGGATTTCCCCCATTTTTGGGTCGATTTTCCTCATTTTTGGGTCGATTTCCCCCATTTTTGGGTCGATTTCCCCCATTTTTGTGTCGATTTCCTCATTTTCGGGTGGATTTCCCCATTTCTGTTTGGATTTTGGGACCAATTTTGGGTGGATTTTCCCCATTTCCGGATGGATTTCGGGGCTGATTTTGGGTCAATTTTCCTCAGTTTTGGGTGGATTTTCCTCAGTTTTGGGTCAATTCTCCCCATTTTTGAGTGGATTTCTCCCATTTTCGGGTCGATTTTCCCCAGCTGGTTTTGGGTGGATTTTCCCCATTTTTGGGTCGATTTCTGCCATTTCGGGGTGAATTTCGGGGCTGATATTGGGTGGATTCTCTCCATTTTGGGGGATTTGGGGTGGATTTTCCCCATTTCTGTGCCAATTTTCCCCATTTCTCCTCCGATTTTCCCCGTTCCCGCTCTGATTTTCCCCATTTTTGGGTGGATTTTCCCCATTTCTGGATGGATTTCGGGGCCGATTTTGGGTCAATTTTCCTCAGTTTTGGGTGGATTTTCCCTGGTTTGGGGTCAATTCTCCCCATTTTTGAGTCGATTTCTCCCATTTTCGAGTGGATTTGGGGCTGATTTTGGGTGGATTTTCCTCATTTTTGGGTCGATTTCTGCCATTTCGAGTGAATTTCAGGGCCGATTTTGGGTGGATTCTCTCCATTTTGGGCGGGATTTTGGGTGGATTTTCCCCATTTCTGTGCCAATTTTCCCCATTTCTCCTCCGATTTTCCCCGTTCCCGCTCTGATTTTCCCCATTTTTGGGTGGATTTTCCCCATTTCTGGATGGATTTCGGGGCCGATTTTGGGTCAATTTTCCTCAGTTTTGGGTGGATTTTCCCTGGTTTGGGGTCAATTCTCCCCATTTTTGAGTCGATTTCTCCCATTTTCGAGTGGATTTTGGGGCTGACCTTGGGTGGATTTTCCCCGTTCCCGCTCTGATTTTCCCCATTTCTGGATGGATTTCGGGGCTGATTTCGGGTCAATTCTCCTCAGTTTTGGGTGGATTTTCCCTGGTTTTGGGTCAATTCTCCCCATTTTTGAGTCGATTTCTCCCATTTTCGGGTCGATTTTCCCCAGCTGGTTTTGGGTGGATTTTCCCCATTTTTGTGTTGGTTTCTCCCATTTTTGAGTGAAATTTCCCAATTTTTGGGTCACTTTCCCCCATTTTTGAGTCTATTTCTCCCATTTTTGAGTTGATTTTTGCCATTTTTGAGTGGATTTTACCCATCTGATTTTGGGTGGTTTTCCCCCATTTTTGTGTCGGTTTCTCCCATTTTTGAGTGAAATTTCCCAATTTTTGGGCGGATTTTGGGTGGATTTTCCCTACTTTTGTGTCAATTTTCCCCATTTTCGAGTGGATTTTGGGGCTGATTTTGGGTGGATTTTCCCCCATTTTTGAGTGAATTTCGGGGCCGATTTTGGGTGGATTTCCCTCATTTTTGGGTCGATTTCTGCCATTTCGGGGTGAATTTCGGGGCTGATTTTGGGTGGATTCTCTCCATTTTGGGCGGGATTTTGGGTGGATTTTCCCCATTCCTGTGCCGATCTTGGGTGGATTTTCCTCATTTTTGGGTCGATTTCTGCCATTTCGGGGTGAATTTCAGGGCGATTTTGGGTGGATTCTCTCCATTTTGGGCGGGATTTTGGGTGGATTTTCCCCATTCCTGTGCCGATTTTGGGTGGATTTTCCCCATTTTCAAGTGAATTTTGGGGCTGATTTTGGGTGGATTCTCTCCATTTTGGGCGGGGTTTGGGTGGATTTTCCCCATTTCTGGGTCAATTTTGGGTGGATTTTCCCCG
This sequence comes from Delichon dasypus, assembly GCA_037837765.1. Taxonomy (NCBI): domain Eukaryota; kingdom Metazoa; phylum Chordata; class Aves; order Passeriformes; family Hirundinidae; genus Delichon; species Delichon dasypus. Next base: position 86,895 of record JBBAXF010000117.1, on the reverse strand, counting down.
TTCCTGTGCCGATTTTGGGTGGATTTTCCCCGTTCCCGTGCCGATTTTGGGTGGATTTTCCCCATTCCTGTGCCGATTTTGGGTGGATTTTCCCCATTTCTGGGTCAATTTTGGGTGGATTTTCCCCATTCCTGTGCCGATTTTGGGTGGATTTTCCCCGTTCCTGTGCCGATTTTGGGTGGATTTTCCCCGTTCCCGTGCCGATTTCCCCCGTTCCCGGTGCCAATCGCGGTGTTTTCCCGTGCCAGGGGCGCTGCTGTGGGTGCAGCTCTCTCCGGGCCGGCACCGCCTGGGCGCCTCGGCGCTGGCGCAGGTCTTTGCGCAGCTGGGCGACGCCTGCCCCGACCTGGACGAGCCCGCCGCGCTCGGCCGCGCCTTCGGCGTCACGCAGGAGCTGCTGCGAGGTTTGGGCCGGAAAACGGCGATTTCGGAGCTCCGGGGCGGGAAAAAACGGGGGTTTGGGGAGAAAAACGGCGATTTTGGGGCTTCCGGGGTGGGAAAAACGGGGGTTTGGGGAGAAAATGGGGATTTGGGCCAAAAAATGAGGATTTGGGCCAAAAAATGGGGATTTGAGCCAAAAAATGGGGATTTCGGGGCTTCAGGGGCGGGAGAAACGGGGATTTCGGGGAGAAAATGGGGATTTGGGCCAAAAAACGGCGATTTCGGGGCTCTGGGGCGGGAAAAAACGGGGATTTGGGGGAGAAAATGGGGATTTGGGGAGAAAAATGGGGATTTGGGGAGAAAAACGGCGATTTCGGGGCTCTGGGGCGGGAAAAATGGGGATTTGGGCCAGAAAAATGGGGATTTGGGCCAAAAACCGGCGATTTCGGGGCTCTGGGGTGGGAGAAATGGGGATTTGGGGGAGAAAATGGGGATTTTGGGGTGAGAAATGGGGATTTGGGCCGGAAAACGGCGATTTCGGGGCTCTGGGGTGGGAAAAACGGGGGTTTGGGGAGAAAATGGGATTTGGGGAGAAAATGGGGATTTGGGGAGAAAAACGGCGATTTCGGGGCTCTGGGGCGGGAAAAACGGGGATTTGGGCCAGAAAATGGGGATTTGGGCCGGAAAACGGTGATTTTGGGGCTTCCAGGGTGGGAGAAATGGGGGTTTGGGGAGTAAAATGGGGATTTGGGGAGAAAAACGGTGATTTCAGGGCTTCCGGGGCGGGAAAAATGGGGATTTGGGGCGAAAAATGGGGATTTTGGGGCTTCTGGGGCGGGAAAAACGGGGATTGGGGGAGAAAATGGGGATTTGGGGAGAAAATGGGGATTTCGGGGCTTCCAGAGTGGGAAAAACGGGGATTTGGGCCGGAAAACAGCGATTTCGGGGCTCTGTGGTAGGAGAAATGGGGATTTGGGCTGAAAGATACCGATTTTGGGGCTTCCAGGGTGGGAGAAAATGGAGGTTTGGGGAGAAAATGGGGATTTGGGCCGAAAACAGCGATTTTGGGGCTTCCAGGGTTGGAGAAATGGGGATTTGGTGGAGAAAATGGGGATTTGGGCCGGAAAACGCCAATTTTGGGGCTTCTGGGTTGGGAAAAATGGGGGTTTGGGGAGAAAAATGGAGATTTTGGGGAGAAAAACGGTGATTTTGGGGCTTCCAGGGTGGGAAAAACGGGGATTTGGGCCGGAAAACAGCGATTTCGGGGCTCTGTGGCGGGAGAAATGGGGATTTGGGCTGAAAAATAGCGATTTCGGGGCTTCCAGGGTGGGAGAAAATGGAGGTTTGGGGAGAAAATGGGGATTTGGCCGGAAAATGGTGATTTCGGGGCTCCGGGGCGGGAAAAACGGGGATTTGGGCCGGAAAACAGCGATTTCGGGGCTCTGTGGTGGGAGAAACGGGGATTTGGGCTGAAAAATAGCGATTTCGGGGCTTCCAGGGCGGGAAAAATGGGGGTTTGGGCCAGAAAATGGGGATTTGGGGAGAAAAACGGCGATTTCAGGGCGTCTGGGGCGGGAAAAACGGGGATTTGGGGGAGAAAATGGGGAGTTGGGCCGAAAAACGGTGATTTTGGGGCTTCCAGGGTGGGAGAAATGGGGGTTTGGGGAGTAAAATGGGGATTTGGGGAGAAAAACGGCGATTTCAGGGCTTCCGGGGTGGGAAAAACGGGGATTTGGGGCGAAAAATGGGGATTTTGGGAGAAAATGGGATTTCGGGGCTTCCAGAGTGGGAAAAACGGGGATTTGGGCCGGAAAACAGCGATTTCGGGGCTCTGTGGCGGGAGAAATGGGATTTGGGCTGAAAAATAGCGATTTCGGGGCTTCCAGGGTGGGAGAAAATGGGGGTTTGGGCCAGAAAATGGGGATTTGGGGAGAAAAACGGCGATTTTGGGGCTCCGGGGTGGGAAAAACGGGGATTTGGGCCAGAAAATGGGGATTTGGGCCAGAAACGGTGATTTTGGGGCTCCGGGGCGGGAAAAACAGGGGTTTGGGGAGAAAATGGGGAGTTGGGCCGAAAAACGGTGATTTTGGGGCTTCCAGGGTGGGAGAAATGGGGGTTTGGGGAGTAAAATGGGGATTTGGGGAGAAAAACGGCGATTTTGGGGCTTCCGGGGCGGAAAAACGGGGATTGGGGGAGAAAATGGGGATTTGGGGGAGAAAATGGGGATTTGGGCCGAAAACTGTGATTTTGGGGCTTCCAGGGTGGGAGAAATGGGGGTTTGGGGAGTAAAATGGGGATTTGGGGAGAAAAACGGCGATTTTGGGGCTTCCGGGGCGGGAAAAACGGGGATTGGGGGAGAAAATGGGGATTTGGGGGAGAAAATGGGGATTTCGGGGCTTCCGGGGCGGGAAAAACGGGGATTTGGGCCAGAAAATGGGGATTTTGGGGTGGGAAAAAATGGGGATTTGGGGGAGAAAATGGGGATTTGGGGAGAAAAATGGGGATTTCGGGGCTTCCGGGGCGGGAAAAACGGGATTTGGGGAGAAAATGGGGATTTGGTGGAGAAAATGGGGATTTGGGCTGAAAAACTGCGATTTTGGGGCTTCTGGGGCGGGAAAAACGGGGGTTTGGGGGAGAAAATGGGATTTGGGAGAAAATGGGGATTTGGGCCGAAAAACTGTGATTTTGGGGCTTCCAGGGTGGAGAAATGGGGTTGGGGAGAAAAATGGAGATTTTGTGGTGGAAAATGGAGATTTTTGGGTCTTCCAGGATGGGAGAAATGGCGGTATGGGGGGGAAATGGGGATTTGGGAGAAAAATGGAAATTCGGGGTGAAAAATGGGGATTTTGGGGAGAAAAATGGAAATTCGGGGAGAAAAACGGCGATTTTGGGGAGAAAAGAATGGGGATTTTGGGTGAAAAATGGGGATTTTGGGTGAAAAATGGGGATTTTGGGGCTTCTGGGGCAGGAAAAATGGGGGGTATGGGGGGGAAATGTGGGTTTTGGGAGAAAATTGAGATTTTGGGGGACTCTCAGTGACCCCAGGTGACGTTTGGTGACCCCGAGGTGACGTTGGGTGACCCCAGGTGACATTTATTGACCCTGAGGTGACATTCAGTGACCCTGAGGTGACCCTGAGGTGACTTTGGGTGACCCCAGGTGACATTTGGTGACCCCGAGGTGACGTTGGGTGACCCAGGTGACATTTATTGACCCTGAGGTGACATTCGGTGACCCTGAGGTGACCCTGAGGTGACATTTGGTGACCCTGAGGTGACTTTGGGTGACTCTAGGTGACCCCAGGTGACATTTGGTGACCCCAGGCTGACTTGGGGTGACCCTGAGGTGACCCTGAGGTGACATTTATTGACCTCGAGGTGACGTTTGGTGACCCTGAGGTGACTTTGGGTGACCCCAGGTGACATTTGCTGACCCCAGGATGACTTTGGGTGACCCCAAGGTGACCCTGAGGTGACATTTGAGTGACCCTGAGGTGACATTTATTGACCTCGAGGTGACATTTGGTGACCCTGAGGTGACACTGAGGTGACGTTGGGTGACCCCAGGTGACATTTATTGACCCTGAGGTGACATTCGGTGACCCTGAGGTGACATTGGGTGACTCTAGGTGACCCCAGGTGACATTTGGTGACCCCAGGATGACTTTGGGTGACCCTGAGGTGACCTTGAGGTGACATTTGGTGACCCCAGGCTGACTTGGGGTGACCCCGAGGTGACCCTGAGGTGACATTTGGTGACCCCAGGTGACATTGGCTGACCCTGAGGTGACTTTGGGTGACCCCAGGTGACATTTGGTGACCTCAGGTGACATTTACTGACTCCGAGGTGACATTTGGTGACCCCGAGGTGACCCCGAGGTGACCCCAGGTGACATTTATTGACCCTGAGGTGACATTTATTGACCCTGAGGTGACCCTGAGGTGACATTTGGCAACCCCAGGTGACATTTACTGACCCCGGGTGACATTCGGTGACCCCGGGTGACATCAGGCGACCCCGGGGTGACTTTGGGTGACCCTGAGGTGACCCTGAGGTGACCCTGAGGTGACATTTGAGTGACCCTGAGGTGACATTTGAGTGACTCTGAGGTGACATTTATTGACCCTGAGGTGACCCTGAGGTGACATTTGGCGACCCCAGGTGACATTTGGTGACCCCGAGGTGACGTTGGGTGACCCCAGGTGACATTCAGTGACCCTGAGGTGACCCTGAGGTGACATTTGGCGACCCCAGGTGACATTTGGCAACCCCAGGTGACATTTACTGACCCCGGGTGACATTCGGTGACTCCAGATGACATTCGGTGACCCCGGGTGACATCAGGCGACCCCGGGGTGACTTTGGGTGACCCCGAGGTGACCCCGAGGTGACACTGAGGTGACACTCGGTGTCCCCAGAGCGCGTGCTGACGGCGGGACACGACGTCAGCGACGGGGGTTCCTGGGCTGTGTCCTGGAGATGGCCTTTGCCGGGAACTGCGGCGTCACCGTCACCGTCCCCGAGCCGCCGCCCGGCGTCACCGGTCAGTGCCGGCGCGGGGTCACCGCGGGGTCACCGCGGGGTCACCGTGGGGTCACCGCGGGGTCACCGGAGTGTCCCCAATGTCCCCAATGTCCCCACTGTCCCCATTGTCCCCAATGTCCCCAATGTCCCAATGTCCCCACTGTCCCCAATGTCCCCAATGTCCCCAGTGTCCCCAATGTCCCCATTGTCCCCAATGTCCCCAATGTCCCCATTGTCCCCACTGTCCCCAATGTCCCCACTGTCCCCAATGTCCCCAATGTCCCCAATGTCCCCAATCCCCCCAATGTCCCCATTGTCCCCAATGTCCCCACTGTCCCCAATGTCCCCAATGTCCCCAGTGTCCCCAATGTCCCCAATGTCCCCAATGTCCCCATTGTCCCCACTGTCCCCACTGTCCCCAATGTCCCCAATGTCCCCAATCCCCCAATGTCCCCATTGTCCCCAATGTCCCACTGTCCCCCAATGTCCCCAATGTCCCCAGTGTCCCCAATGTCCCCAATGTCCCCAATGTCCCCATTGTCCCCACTGTCCCCATTGTCCCCACTGTCCCCACTGTCCCCAATGTCCCCATTGTCCCCATTGTCCCCAATGTCCCCAATGTCCCCAATGTCCCCACTGTCCCAATGTCCCCAATGTCCCCAATCCCCCAATGTCCCCAATGTCCCCACTGTCCCCAATGTCCCCACTGTCCCCACTGTCCCCATTGTCCCCAATGTCCCCACTGTCCCCAATGTCCCCACTGTCCCCAATCCCCCCAATGTCCCCAATGTCCCCATTGTCCCCAATGTCCCCACTGTCCCCCTGTCCCCAGTGTCCCCAATCCCCCCAGTGTCCCACTGTCCCCAATCGTGTCCCCCATCGTGTCCCCAGCGCTGGCGCTGCTCTTTGCCGAGGAGCCGGGGTTGCTGCTGGAGGTTCCGCTGGCCGCCGCTGTCCCCGTGTGCCGCCGCTACCAGGACGCCGGTGTCACCTGTGTCCCCGTGGGCCACAGCGGTGCCCCTACGGCCCCCGCGCCATGGTGAGGGGACAGCGGGGACATCGGGGGACAGCGGGGGGTTTGGGGACATCGGGGACATTGGGGGGTTTTTGGGAGGTTGGGGACATCAAGGACATTCAGGACATCTAGGGACATTGGGGACGTTGGGGGCTTGGGGACATTTTGGGGACAATGGGGGGGGTTGGGGACCTTGGGGACACAGGGGGGGTGGCAGCAGTTGGCTCTGTCCCTCAGGGCTGGGCGGTGGTGGCTTTGTGGCGTCGTTGTCCCCGCTGTCCCTCGTTGTCCCCCTGTCCTTGTGTCCCCTCGGTGTCCC
>JBBAXF010000117.1:0-80556 GCA_037837765.1 Delichon dasypus | reverse complement strand
CCTCCAGGACCCCAAAATTTCCTCCAAACCCCCCCAAATTTTCGGGATTCCCCCAAAACTCCCCAAAATCCCCCCAAATTCGCCCAAAATCACCCCAAATTTCCCCAAAATTCAGCCAAAATCCCCCAAATTTTCGGGATCCCCCCAAAATCCCCCCCAGGTCCCGCTGGACGGAGCCGGAGCTGGCGCTGCTCTGCCGTTCCAAACCCCCAAAACTCCCCCAAAATTCGCCCAAAATCCCCTCAAATTCGCCCAAATTTCCCCAAAATTCTCCCAAAACTCCCCCCAAATCCCCCCAAATTTCACCCGAATTCACCCAAAATTCTCCCAAAATCCCCCCAAATTTTGGGGATCCCCCCAAACTCCCCCGAAATCCCCCCAGGTCCCGCTGGACGGAGCCGGAGCTGGCGCTGCTCCACAATTCCAAACCCCCAAAGCTCCCCCAAAATTCGCCCAAATTCGCCCCAAATTTCCCCAAAATTCCCCCAAAATTCATCCAAATTCGCCCAAAATTCAGCCAAAATCCCCAAATTTTCAGGATCCCCCCAAACTCCCCCCCAAATCCCCCCAGGTCCCATTGGACAGAGCCGGAGCTGGCGCTGCTCTGCCATTCCAAACCCCCAAAAATTCGTCCAAATTTCATCCAAAATTTCCCCAAAATTTGGCCAAAATCGCCCCAAATTCCCCCAAAATGCATCCAAATTTCCCCAAAATTCACCGAAAGTTCACCCAAAATCCTCCCAAATTTCCCCAAAATCACCCAAAATCCCCCAAAATCCCCAAAAACTCCCCCCAAAATCCCCCCAGGTCCCGCTGGACGGAGCTGGAGCTGGCGCTGCTCCGCCATTCCGAACCCCCAAAAATTCGTCCAAATTTCATCCAAAATTTCCCCAAAATTTGTCCAAAATCCCCTCGAATTCCCCAAAATTCATCCAAATTTCCCCAAAATCCCCCCAAATTCCCTCAAAATCCTCCCAAATTTCCCCAAAATCCCCCAAAATCCCCCAAAATCCCCAAACTCCCTCAGGTCCCGCTGGACGGAGCCGGAGCTGGCGCTGCTCCGCCATTCCGAACCCCCAAAACTCCCCCAAAAATCACCAAAATTTCACCAAAATTTGGCCAAATTCCCCCAAAATTCAGCCAAAATCCCCCAAATTTTTGGGGATCCCCTCCAAACCCCCCAAATCCCCCCAGGTCCCGCTGGACGGAGCTGGAGCTGGTGCTGCTCCACAATTCCGAACCCCCAAAACTCCCTCAAAATCCCCCAAATTTCACCAAAATTCCCTCAAAATTCAGCCAAAATCCCCCCCAAATTTTCGGGATCCCCCCAAACTCCCCCCAAAATCCCCCCAGGTCCCGCTGGACGGAGCCGGAGCTGGCGCTGCTCCGCGGTTCCAAACCCCCAAAACTCCCCCAAATTTCACCCAAATTCCCCCAAAATTCGACCAAAATCCCCCCAAATTTCACCCAAATTTCCCCAAAATTCAGCCAAAATCCCCCCAAATTTTGGGGATCCCCTCCAAACCCCCCAAATCCCCCCAGGTCCCGCTGGACGGAGCCGGAGCTGGCGCTGCTCCGCGGCGCCGTCTCGCGTTTCGGGGAGGACCTGAACCGCCTCAGCGCCCTCATCAAGGACCGCACGGTGTAAGGGGCGGATTTGGGGGGGCCCGGGGGGATTTGGGGGGGATTTCGGGGGATTCGGGGGGATTTTGGGGGTTTCCCGACCCCCCCACCCCAAAAAAACGCCCCCCGAACCCCGGCAGGGCGCAGCTGAAGGCGGCGGCCAAGCGCAAAGCCTACGAGGACAGCGGGGTGCCGCTGCCCCCCCCCGGGGACTCCCCCAAAAAGGGACCCCGAAAAGGCCCCCCGGGGCTGGGGGGGGTCCCCACGAGCCCCCCGGACCCCCCGGCAAGAGGCTGAAGGCGGCAGGTGAGGGGGGTTTGGGGGGGTGGGGGGCGTGAATAACGGGGTGAACCCCACCCCTCGTTAAATTCGGGGGGGGGGTTGGGGTTCCCCCTTTAATTTTGGGGGGTTTTTGGTTCCTTCCCTTAAATTTCGGGATTTTTTTGCTCCCTCCCCTTTAATTTTTGGGATTTTTGGGCTCCTCCCCCTTTAATTTTGGGGGGGTTTTGGTTCCTTCCCTTTAATTTTTGGGGGTTTTTTGGCTCCTCCCGCGTTTAATTTCAGGATTTTTTTTGCCCCCTCCCCTTTAATTTCGGATTTTTTGGGCTCCCCCCCCTTTAATTTCAGGATTTTTTTGGCCCCTCCCCTTTAATTTTTGGGATTTTTTGGCTCCTCCCCCTTTAATTTTGGGGGGGTTTTGGTCCCTTCCCTTTAATTTTTGGGATTTTTTTGCCCCCTCCCGTTAATTTCAGGATTTTTTTGCCCCCTCCCCTTTAATTTTTGGGATTTTTTTGCCCCCTCCCCTTTAATTTTTGGGATTTTTGGGCTCCTCCCCTTTAATTTCGGGATTTTTTTGCCCCCTCCCCTTTAATTTCGGGATTTTTTGGTTCCTCCTCTTTAATTTCAGGAAATTTTTTTTGTCCCCTCCCCTTTAATTTCGGGATTTTTTTGTTCCTTCCCTTTAATTTTTGGGGTTTTTTTGCTCCCTCCCCTTTAATTTTTGGGATTTTTGGGCTCCTCCCCCTTTAATTTTTGGGATTTTTTGGTTCCTCCCCTTTAATTTCGGGATTTTTTTGCCCCCTCCCCTTTAATTTCAGGAATTTTTTTTGTCCCCTCCCCTTTTAATTTTTGGGAATTTTTTTGGCTCCTCCCCCTTTAATTTTGGGGGGTTTTTGGTTCCTTCCCTTTAATTTTTGGGATTTTTGGGCTCCTCCCCCTTTAATTTTGGGGGGTTTTGGTTCCTTCCCTTTAATTTTTGGGGTTTTTTTGGGTCCTCCCCCTTTAATTTTGGGGGTTTTTTGCCCCCTCCCCATTTAATTTCGGGATTTTTTGGTTCCTCCTCTTTAATTTCTGGATTTTTTTGCCTCCCCCCCTTTAATTTCGGGATTTTTTGGGCTCCTCCCCTTTAATTTCAGGATTTTTTTTGCCCCCTCCCCTTTAATTTTGGGATTTTTTTTTTATTTCCCCCCTCATTAATTTCGGGGTCCCCCCCCCCCCTCCCCAGACCCCCCCCTCGAGCGACTCCGACCCCCCCGGGGACCTCGTGGACGTCGAAGGATTTGGGGACCCCCCCCCAAGAAGCTGAACTTCGACCAGGGTACGACCCCCCAAAAACCCCAAAAAAACCCAAAATTTGGGGGGCAGGGAGGGGGGGGCTCCCCAAAATTTGGGGACCCCCCCGACCCCTCCCCTTTTTTTCCAGCAGCCTGAAGTCGGAGCCCCCCGCCCCCCAAAATCCCCCGAACCCCAAATTCCTCCCCAAATCTCGGGGGACCCCCCCCAAAAAAAAATTGGGGTCCCCCCCTCCTTTGTCACCCCCACCCCAATAAATTTTTGGGGTGTCCCCTCTTTGCCCTCCTGTCGTTTTTTTGGGGGGTCACGGGTCGATTTTTGGGGTCCCCCCCTCCCCAAAATTTTGGGGTCCTCCCCCGTTTTTGGGGTCCCCCCCGTTTTTGGGGTCCCCCCCGTTTTTGGGGTCCCCACCACCACGAGTCGGGTTTGGGTTTCGGTTTTTATTGGGGTCACGCTGAAGAGGGTTTTGGGGGGGGGTGTCCCCCAAATTTTGGGGTCCTGGAGGGTTTTGGAGGGGGGAATTTTTGGGGTGCCTGGGGTGGATTTTGGGGGTTCAGAGGAGAATTTTGGGGTGTCCGAAGTGGATTTGGGGGAGGGTCCGGATGGGATTTTGGGGGGGTTCGGGGGAATCCTGGGGGTGTCAGAAGGGAATTTTGGGGTGCCCGGGCGGTTTTGGGGTGTCAGAGAATTTGGGGGTGCCTGGGGTTGGTTTGGGGGTGTCCCGGGTGGGTTTGGGGGTGTCTGGGTGGGTTTTGGGGTGTCCCATGAGGGTTTTGGGGGGGTCTCCAGGTGGATTTTGGGGTCCCCCGGGTGGGTTTTAGGGTGTCTCAGGTGGATTTTGGGGTCCCCGGGCAGGTTTTGGAGTCCCGGGCAGGTTTTGGGGTGCCCCAGGAGGGTTTTTAGGGTCCAAGGTGTATTCTAGGATGTTCCAGGTGTATTTCGGAGTGTCCCAGGTGTATTTCGGGGTGCCCGGGCGGGTTTTGGGGTGCCCAGGTGTATTTTGGGGTGCCCGGGCAGGTTTTGGGGTGCCCGGGCAGGTTTTGGGGTGCCCAGGCGGGTTTCAGGGTGCCAAGGTGTATTTCGGGGTGCCCGGGTGTATTTCGGGGTGCCCAGGCGGGTTTCGGGGTGCCCGGGGCGGGTTTGGGGGTGCCCAGACAGGTTTCGGGGTGCCCGGGCGGTTTCGGGGTGCCCAGGCGGGTTTGGGGGTGCCCGGGCAGGTTTTGGGGTCCCCGGGCAGGTTTTGGGGTGCCCGGGCGGGTTTTGGGGGTGCCCGGGTAGTTTCGGGGTGCCCAGGTGTATTTTGGGGGTCCCAGGGCAGGTTTCGGGGTGCCCGGGTGTATTTTGGGGTGCCCAGGCAGGTTTCGGGGTGCCCGGGCGGTTTCGGGGTGCCCAGGCGGGTTTGGGGGTGCCCGGGCAGGTTTTGGGGTGCCCAGGCAGGTTTTGGGGTGCCCAGGTGTATTTTGGGGTGCCCAGGCGGGTTTCGGGGTGCCCAGGCAGGTTTTGGGGTGCCCTACAGGGGCTGGCAGCGCTCCTGGCGGCTGTAGAGCTCGAATTGGCTCTTCCAGCGCATCATGTAGGAGCTCCAGCGGTGGAATTCCAGGCGCCACTGCCGCTCCGCCTCCTCCATCGGCCCTGCGGAGCCCGGCGTCAGCGCGGGGACCCCCAAATCCCAACCGGGGACCCCAAAAACCCCCCGGAAACGGCTCCCCGCCCCCCAAAAAAAACCCAAATCCACCCCCAAAATCCCCGGAATCCACCCCGAATCCGGCCCAGAACCGGCCCAAATCCACCCAAAATTCCGCATCTCCGGCCCCGGGAAACCCCAAATCAACGCGGGGACCCCGAAATCGGAACCAGGGTCCCCGAAACCCCCCTTAAAAAAATCCAAATCTCCCCGAATTCACCAAAAACCACCCCGGAATCCGCTGGAATCCACCCAAGTTCCGGATGCTTCTCCTGCTCCGATGGCTCCGGGAATTCCACCCCCCCGAACCCCGAATCGGCGCGGGGACCCCAAAAACAGCATTGGGGACCCCAAAAACAGCTCTGGGGACCCCAGAAACGGCCTTGGGGACCCCAAAATCGGCTCTGGAGACCCCAAAATCAGCTCTGGGGACCCCCAAATTGGAACCGGTGACCCCCAAAACTGCCCAGAATCCACCGAAATGTCCTGCACATCCCAACGTCCTTGGTGCCACCTCCCCGTGTCCCCACTGTCCCCAAATGTCCTTGGTGTCCCCAGTGTCCCCAATGTCCCCAATGACCCCAATGACCCCAATGACCCCAGTGTCCCCACGTCCCCGCTGTCCCTCCGTGTCCCTGATGTCCCCAGCCCCGTGTCCGCGTGCCACCTCCGTGATGTCACCTCTCCCTGGTGTCCCCACATCCCTGGTGTCACCCTGTGGCTGTGTCTTTGTCCCACCTCCATGGTGCCACCTCTTCAGGACCCCCCCAGTGACCCCAATGACCCCAATGACCCCAATGACCCCAATGTCCCCAGTGTCCCCAATGACCCCAGTGTCCCCAATGACCCCAATGTCCCCAGTGTCCCCAGTGACCCCCAATGTCCCCAGTGTCCCCAGTGACCCCAATGACCCCAATGACCCCAATGTCCCCGGTGTCCCCATGACCCCACATCCCTGGTGTCACCCACTGTCCCCCACTGTCCCCAGTGTCCCCAATGTCCCCATTGTCCCCAATGTCCCCATTGTCCCCAATGTCCCCAATGTCCCCAATGTCCCCAATGTCCCCAGTGTCCCCAATGACCCCGCCACGTCCCCATGACCTCAATGTCCCCAGTGTCATCGCTCCCTGTGTCCCCAGTGTCCCCATGACCCCACGTCCCTGGTGTCACCCACGTGTCCCCACAATTCCAATGTCCCCATGTCTCTGGTGTCCCCATTGTCCCCATTGTCCCCAATGTCCCCAATGTCTCCAGTGTCCCCAATGTCCCCAATGACCCCAATGACCCCAATGTCCCCACCACGTCCCCATGACCTCAATGTCCCCAGTGTCATCGCTCCCTGTGTCCCCACTGTCCCCAATGTCTCCAGTGTCCCCCAATGTCCCCAGTGTCCCCACTGTCCCCAGTGTCCCCAATCCCCCCAATCCCCCCAATGTCCCCATTGTCCCCATTGTCCCCATTGTCCCCATTGTCCCCACTGTCCCCAATGTCCCCATTGTCCCCAATGTCCCCAATGTCCCCATTGTCCCCAGTGTCCCCAGTGTCCCCCCGGCGTCCCTCACCGGTGACGTTGAGTAGCTTGGGCAGGAAGCGTGTCCAGAAGGCGCAGGCCTGAGCGCGCAGGCCCTGCGCCACGGCGAGCGGCCGCGCGTTGAGCCGGGCGTAGCTCTGCCCCGCCGCCGTGTAGGACGGCCAGCGCCGCTCCCGCTCCGACGGCTCGTTGGGGTCCCTGCGCGCGGCACGGTCAGCGCCGGCTCGGCTCGACCCCAGGGGTCAAACCAGCCCGACTCGTCACAGCCAAACTCATCACAACTCATCACAACTCAACCCAACCGAGGTCATCCAACCCAACTCAACCCAACCCAACTCAACCCAACCCAACTCAACCCAGCCCAACTCAACCCAACCCAACCCAACAGAGGTCATCCAACCCAACTCAACCCAACTCAACCCAACCGAGGTCATCCAACCCAACTCAACCCAACCCAACTCAACCCAGCTCAACTCAACCCAACCCAACCCAACCCAGCCGGGGTCATCCAACCCAACTCAACCCAGCTCATCACAACCCAACTCAACCCAACCCAACCCAACCGAGGTCATCCAACCCAACTCAACCCAACCGAGGTCATCCAACCCAACTCATCACAACTCAACCCAACCGAGGTCATCTAACCCAACTCAACCCAACCCAACTCGACCCAACCCAACTCAACCCAACCCAACCCAACTCAACTTAACCCAGCTCGTCACAACCCAACTCAACCCAGCCCAACTCAACCCAACCCAACTCAACCCAACCCAACCCAACCCAACTGAGGTCATCCAACCCAACTCAACTTAACCCAACTCATCACAACTCAACCCAACTGAGGTCATCCAACCCAACTCAACTTAACCCAACTCATCACAACTCAACCCAACCGAGGTCATCCAGCCCAACTCAACCCAACCGAGGTCATCTAACCCAACTCAACCCAACCGAGGTCATCCAACCCAACTCAACCCAACCCAACCCAACCGAGGTCATCTAACCCAACTCAACCCAACCCAACTCAACCCAACCCAACTCAACCCAACCCAACTCATCACAACCAAACTCAACCCAACCCAACCCAACCCAACCCAACCGAGGTCATCCAACCCAACTCAACCCAACCCAGCTCGTCACAACCCAACTCAACCCAACCAAGGTCATCCAACCCAACTCAACTCAACCTAACCCAACCCAACTCAGGTCATCCAACCCAACTCAACCCAACCCAACTCAACTCAACCCAGCTCATCACAACCAAACTCAACCCAACTCAACCCAACCGAGGTCATCCAACCCAACTCAACCCAACTCAACTCAACCCAACCCAACTCAACCCAGCCCCCCCCCCCCCCCCCCCCCCCCCAACCCAACCCAACCCAACCCAACCGAGGTCATCCAACCCAACTCAACTCAACCTAACTCAACCCAACTCAGGTCATCCAACCCAACTCAACCGAACTCATCACAACCAAATTCATCCCAACTCAACACAACCCAACTCATCACAATCAAACTCAACCCAACTGAGGTCATCCAACCCAACTCAACCCAACCCAACTCAACCCAATGGAGGTCATCCAACCCAACTCAACCCAGCCAAGGTCATCCAACCCAACTCAACCCAACCCAACTCATCACAACCAAACTCAACCCAACTCAACCCAACCCAACCCAACCCAACCAAGATCATCCAACCCAACTCAACTCAACTCAACCCAACCGAGATCATCCAACCCAACTCAACTCAACCAAGGTCATCCAACCCAACTCAGCCCAACCCAACTCAATCCAATGGAGGTCATCTAACCCAAGTCAACCCAACTCATCCAAATGAGGTCATTCAACCCAACTCATCCCAACCCAACTCAACTCATCTCCACTCAACTCGCCCAACCCAACTGAACACAACCCAGCTCAACTGCCCCAAACCATCCCAATTTGACTGAACTCATCCCAACTCAACCCAACTCAACCCAACGTAATTCATCCCAGCCCATCTTGCTCTTCACACCCCACCCATCATCCATCCATCCATGGATCCATCCATCCCGTACCCGGTGCGGGCGAAGTTGCCCCAGTATCTCATGATGCGCCGGCTCAGCGCCTCCTCCTCGGCCGTGTAGTTGAGGCCGGGGTTCAGCGGCTGCCCGAACACGAACTCGATCTCGTAACCGTGCGGGACGCCCATCCAGGGCGGCCACAGCAGGTTGGAGGCGCGGTGGTCGAACAGGTAGGCGAAGACGGTGCCGCCGCGCTCGGCCCAGCGCTGGGCGAAGTGCATCAGCGGGCACACCACGTTGTGGTCGCCCACGATGTCGTCCAGCGCCTCGCGGTTCTTCACGGGGTTGTCCTGGTCCAGCCAATCCGTGTACTGCAGCACCACGGCCTCGGCCGCCAGCTCGTTGGCCTGCGGCACGCCCAGCCGCACGCCGCCCAGGAACTCCTCGCGGCTGATCAGGCTCTCGTTGTCCTTGCCGAAGCCCGGCACGCCGTAGACCAGGAAGTAGGTGCCCTCGTCCCGCACGGCGCCCAGCAGCACCTCGGCCTCGGCGCGGCCCGGCGCGGCCAGCAGCGCCTCGGGCGCGTCGGCCAGGAAGTCGCCGTCCACCACGGGCACGAAGGCGAAGCGGAAGACGCCCTGCTGCGGCAGCACGGCCGCCTCGTGCTCCACCAGCTGCGGCGGCGCGGCGGCGCGCAGGCAGGCCAGCAGCTCCGTCTCGTTGGTCACGGCCCCGCCGGCGCCGGCGCCGCCGCAGCCCAGCAGCCGGCCCAGGCGCGCCGCCCGCCGCCGGCCCTCGGCCGCGCCCACCGTGGCCCAGGGCCCGTTGGGCGAGCCGCTCTGCAGCACGGCGCGGCGGAACAGCGCCCGGCTGCCGCCCGACAGCAGGTGCAGCCCGGCCGAGGCGGCGCCCGCGCTCTCGCCGAACAGCGTCACGGCGCCGGGGTCGCCGCCGAAGGCCGCGATGTTGGCCTGCACCCAGCGCAGCGCCAGCCGCTGGTCCAGCAGCCCCACGTTGCCGGGGGCCTCGGGGTGACCCGGCAGAGCCAGGAAGCCCAAGGCGCCCACCCGGTAGTTCATGGAGACCACCAGCACCCCCTCGGCCGCCGCCAGGAAGCGCCCGTCGTAGACGTCCAGCGAGGCGGCGCCGCTGTAGAAGCCGCCGCCGTAAATCCACACCAGCACCGGCGCCGGCGCCGCCGGCCGCGGCTCGGGCGCCCAGACGTTGAGGTACAGGCAGTCCTCGCTCATCTCCCGGTTGGGGTTCCACATCTCGGAGCCGCCGAAGCCCGGGAACATGGTGTCCACGGGCTGGAAGCAGGCGTGGGGGTGGGAGGAGGCGTCCAGGACCCCTCCCCAGGGCCGGGCGGGGCGCGGCGGGGCGAAGCGCAGGGGGCCCAGGGGGGGCTCGGCGTAGGGGATCCCCAGGAAGGCGGCGGCGCGCGAGGAGGGGCCGGCGGCCACCAGGAAGCCGCGGACGGCGCCGGAGGAGGTGGAGACCACCGGGTGCTGGGGGGAGGCGGGGAGGGAAGGGGAGGGGGCCAGGAGGAGGAGGAGGAGGAGGAGGAGGGGGGGGAGGAAGAGCCGGGGGGGCGTCGGGGACGGCGGCGGCGTGGGGAGACCCCCCATGGCGGCGGAGGCTGCGGAGAGAGAGAGAGAGAGAGAGAGAGAGAGGATTGGGGGGGTGCGGGGGGGTTTGGGGATCCCCTGGGTGGGGTTTGGGGGGGTCTTTAATTGGGGAGGGGTCCCCAGTTGGGTGGGATTTGGGGAGGGGTCACGGGGGGGTTTGGGGATCCCCTGGGTGGGATTTGGGGGGGGTCTTTAATTGGGGAGGGGTCCCCAGTTGGGTGGGATTTGGGGAGGGGTCTCCATTTTGGGTGGGATTTGGGGGGTCACAGGGGGGTCTGGGGATCCCCTGGGTGGGGTTTGGGGGGTTCCTCAATTGGGGAGGGGTCCCCAGTTGGGTGGGGGTCCCAATTTGGGGGGGATTTGGGGAGGGGTCTCCATATTGGGTGGGATTTGGGGAGGGGTCTCCAGTTGGGTGGGATTTGGGAAGAGTCCCCAGTTGGGTGGGGGTCCCGATTTGGGGGGGATTTGGGGGGGGGTCCCCTCCATATTGGGTGGGAATTGGGGGTCACAGGGGGGTCTGGGGATCCCCTGGGTGGGGTTTGGGAGGGTCTTTAATTGGGGAGGGGTCCCCAGTTGGGTGGGGTTTGGGGAGGGGTCTCCATTTTGGGTGGGATTTGGGGAGGGGTCCCCAATGGGGGGGTTTCTCCATTTTGGGTGGATTTGGGGGGTCACAGGGGGGTCTGGGGATCCCCTGGGTGGGGTTTGGGGGGGTCTTTAATTGGGGAGGGGTCCCAATTTGGGGGGGATTTGGGGGGGGGTCTCCATTTTGGGTGGGATTTCGGGGGTCACAGGGGGGTTTGGGGATCCGCTGGGTGGGGTTTGGGGGGTCTTTAATTGGGGAGGGGTCTCCATTTGGGGTGGGAATTGGGGGGGTCATGGGGAGTTTGGGGATCCCCTGGGTGGGGTTTGGGGGGTCTTTAATTGGGGAGGGGTCCCCAGTTGGGTGGGATTTGGGGGGATCACGGGGGGGGGTTGGGGGATTCCCTGAGTGGGGTTTGGGAGGGTCTTTAATTGGGGAGGGGTCCCCATTTGGGGTGGGATTTGCGGAGGGGTCCCCAGTTGGGTGGGGGTCCCGATTTGGGGGGGATTTGGGGGGGGTCTCCATATTGGGTGGGAATTGGGGGGATCACGGGGGGGGTTTTGGATCCCCTGGGTGGGATTTGGGGGGTCTTCAATTGGGGAGGGGTCTCCAGTTGGGGTGGGATTTGGGGAAGGGTCCCCAGTTGGGTGGGGGTCACGATTTGGGGGAGATTTGGGGGGGTCACAGGAGGGTTTGGGGTCTCCCTTGGGTGGGATTTGGGGGGGGGTCCCTAATTGGGTGGGGGTCCCCAGTGTGGGGGATTTGGGGAGGGGTCCCCAATTGGGGT
Source organism: Delichon dasypus (assembly GCA_037837765.1). Taxonomy (NCBI): domain Eukaryota; kingdom Metazoa; phylum Chordata; class Aves; order Passeriformes; family Hirundinidae; genus Delichon; species Delichon dasypus. Next base: position 69,145 of record JBBAXF010000117.1, on the reverse strand, counting down.
GGGGGGTCCCGATTTGGGTGGGATTTTTTGGGGGGGGGGTCTCCCTTGGGTGGGATTATTTTTTGGGGGGGGGTTTCCCATTTTGGGTGGGATTTTTGGGTGGGGTCCCAATTTTGGGTGGGATTATTTTGGGGGTAGGGTCCCCATTTTGGGTGGGATTTTTTTGGGGGGGGGGTCCCCATTTTGGGTGGGATTTTTTGGGGGGTGGGTCCCCAATTGGGGTGGGATTTTTGGGGGGGGGCGTCTCCCTTGGGTGGGGGGTCCCCATTTTGGGTGGGATTTTTGGGGGGGGTGGGTCCCCAATTGGGGTGGGGGTCTTGATTTGGGTGGGATTTTTGGGGGGGGGGGTCCCCATTTTAGGTGGGATTTGTTTGGGGGGGTCTCCCTTGGGTGGGATTATTTTGGGGTGGGGTCCCCAATTGGGGTGCGATTTTTTGGGGGGGGTCTCCGTTGGGTGGGGTCCCCATTTTAGGTGGGATTTTTGGGGGGGGTCTGGGAAGAACCCTTGGAATTTTTTTGGGGGGGGTCTCTCATACCGGGAGGGGGGGGGGGATCCCCAATTTCAAGCCCCCCCCGGGATCATCGGGACCCCTCCCCCCCCACCCAAGGGACCCCTCCCCTCCCCCCCCCTCCCGGTGCCCCTCCCCCCCCCCGCGGGGGGCAGCTGCCCGCTCCCAAAATAACCCCGGAAAATTCCCGGCCGGAAAGAGCCGGGGGGCGGGAGGGGAGGGGGAGGGGAGGGGAGGGGGAGGGGAGGGGAGGGGAGGGACCCTATGGAACCCTATGGATCTATAGGGACACACCCGGACCTATAGAAAATCCCCGGCCCCATAGAAAACCCCCAAACCCCTATAGGATCCATAGGGACCCTCCCAGCCCCATAGAAACCCCCCTGACCCCTATAGGATCCATAGGGAACCTCTCTTGTACTCCCTGGTTCCTATTCCATAGGGATCCTCCCATCCCCTATGGATCTATAGGGACCCCCCCCCCCCCAGCCCTATAGGGAACCCCCCTGGCCCCTATGGATCTATAGGGACACACCTGGCCCTATAGGAAAACCCCCAAACCCCTACGGATCTATAGGGACCCTCCCATCCCCTACGGATCCATGGGGAACCTCCAGCCCCATAGGAACCCACCCATCCCCTATAGGATCCATAGGGACCCTCCCAGCCCCATAGAAAACCCCTGACCCCTATGAGATCCATAGGGAACCTCTCTCCCATCCCCTATGGATCCACGGGGAGATGCTCAGCCCCACAGATCCGGCCCTAGAGATCCCTTATGGATCCATAGGGACCCACCCATAGATCCATAGGGGCTCTGCCCCAGCCCCGTAGAGAACCCCTGACCCCTATAGGATCCATAGGGACCCTCCTGCCCCATAGAGACCCCTCCCCTCATCCCCTATAGGATCCATAGGGACCCGCCTCCATCCCCTATGGATCCATAGGGACCCCCCCAGCCCCATAGAGACCTCCTGACCCCTATAGGATCCATAGGGACCCTCTCTCCTATAGGATCCATAGGGACCCTACCCAGCCCTATAGAGACCCATAAGCACACTCCCTCCTATTCCCTATAGAATCCATAGGGACCCTTCCAGCCCCATAGAAAACCCCTGACCCCTATAGGATCCATAGGGACCCTCTCTCCTATTCCCTATAGAATCCATAGGGACCCTCCCAGCCCCATAGGGACCCTCCCATCCCCTATAGGATCCATAGGGACCCTCCCTCCTATTCCCTATAGAATCCATAGGGACCCTTCCAGATCCATAGGGACCCTCCCATCCCCTATAGGATCCATAGGGACCCTCTCTCCTATTCCCTATAGGATCCATAGGGACCCGCCTCCATCCCCTATGAATCCATAGGGACCCTTCCAGCCCCATAGAAAACCCCTGACCCCTATAGGATCCATAGGGACCCTCCCTCCTATTCCCTATAGAATCCATAGGGACCCTTCCAGATCCATAGGGACCCTCCCATCCCCTATAGGATCCATAGGGACCCTCCTGCCCCATAGGGACCCCTCCCCTCATCCCCTATAGAATCCATAGGGACCCCCCCAGCCCCTCCCCCCCCCCCCAATAAAAAGTGGTACCCGAAGGGTGGGGGAGGGGCTGGGAGGGTCCCTATGGATCTATAGGGGATGGGGGGGAGGGGCGATTGGGGGGGGGGGGTGTCTCCCCTGGGTGGGGGAGGGGTCGATCTCCCATGGGTGGGGGAGGGGTCGATGCTTTGGGGGGGGTCTCCCATGGGTGGGGGAGGGGTCGATCTCCCATGGGTGGGGGAGGGGTCGATGTTTGGGGGGGGGGGTCTCCCCTGGGTGGGGGAGGGGTCGATCTCCCCTGGGTGGGGGAGGGGGTCGATGCTTTGGGGGGGGGGGTCTCCCCTGGGTGGGGGAGGGGCGGCCCCGGCCCGGTTCCCTCGCACGGTCGGAGCTCATTGAAAGTGGGGGAGGGGAGAGGTTGGGGGGGGGGGGATGGGGATGTGGGGGTCCCATGGGTGGGGGTGGGGGTGGGGGGAGGGGCGGCACCCACCCCTCTGGCGCCGCTGCCGCGGCCTCGCTCCGGCTCCGGCGTCTGGAAAATACCGGGGGGGTGGGGGAGGGGAGGGGAGGGGGGGAGGGGGGGAGGGGCCAAAGCAGCCGCCCCTCCCCCCCTGCGGCAGCGCCGCCCCTCCCCCACCGCCGCTGCTGGGGAGGGGGAGGGGGAGGATGCGCCGCCCCTCCCCCCCCCCAATAAACACCTCCCCTCCCCCACAGCTGGGGATTTGGGGGGGGAAATTTGGGGGAAATTGGGGGGGGAGGGGGGGAATTGGGGGGGGGGTTGGGGGGATTTTTGGGGGATTTTTTGGGGATTTTTGGTGGATTTATTGTTATTATTATTATTATTATTATTATTATTATTATTATTAGGGGTATTCTTATTATTACTACTATTATTATTATCAGGGGTATTATTATTATTATTATTATTATTATTATTATTATTATTATTATTATGGGTATTCTTATTATTACTATTATTATTACTATTATTATTATTATTATTATTATTATTATTATTATTATCAGGGGTATTCTTATTATTACTATTATTATTATTATTAGTAGTAGTAGTATCAGGGGTATTATTATTATTATTATTATTATTATTATTATTATTGGTATTCTTATTAATACTATTACTATTATTACTTTTACTATTACAATTATTATTGTTATTATTATTATCAGGGGTATTATTATTACTACTATTATAATTAATATTATTATTACTATTATTATCATCATCATCATCATCAGGGGTATTATTATTACTATTATTATTATTGCTATTATTATTATTATTATTATTATTATTATTATTATTATTGCTATTATTATTATTACTAGTATTGCTATTATTATTTTTATTGTAGTTATTATTATTACTATTACTATTATTGCTATTATTATTATTATTATTACTATTATTGCTATTATTATTGTTGTTGTTATTATTATTATTACTATTATTATTACTATTATTATTATTATTATTGTTATTTCTATTATTATTATTGGGGATTTTTGAGAAATTTTTTGGGATTTTTGGGGGGAGGGGAATTTCCGGGAATTTGGGGGATTCCGGGGGTTTTTTTGGGAATTTTTTTGGTAATTCGGTGGAAATTTTGGGATTCGGGGGGAATTTGGGGGGGAGGGGAGGAGTTTTGAGGGATTTGGGGGGAATTTCCGGGAATTGGGGGCGGGAATTTCGGGAGATTTGGGGGCAAATTTGGGGGATTCGGGGCATTCGGGAGAACTTGGGGATGAAATTGGTTTGGAGGAATTTGGGGGGCGGGGTTTTGCCCCTCCCCCTCCCCCCCCCCCCCCGAGAGCTAAAAATAACCGGGGTGGGGAGGGGCGGGGCCAGACGTGGGAAAGGTGTCACGTGATGGGCGTGGCGCCCCCAGGTGTGTCAAACCCTCACCTGTCCCCCCCCAGGTGTGTCACACCCTCACCTGTCCCCCCCAGGTGTGTCACACACTCACCTGTCCCCCCCAGGTGTGTCACACACTCACCTGCCCCCCCCAGGTGTGACATAAACCCCCCAGGTGTGTCACACCCTCACCGATCCCCCCCCCAGGTGTGTCACACCCTCACCTGTCCCCCCCAGGTGTGTCCCTGTCCCCCCCAGGTGTGTCACACCCACACTTGTCCCCCCAGGTGTGTCACACTCTCACCTGTCCCCCCCCAGGTGTCACCTGTTCCCCCCAGGTGTGTCCCTGTCCCCCCCAGGTGTGTCACACCCTCACCTGTCCCCCCCAGGTGTGTCCTGCCCCCCCAGGTGTGTCCCTGTCCCCCCCAGGTGTGTCACACCCTCACCTGTCCCCCCCAGGTGTGTCCCCTGCCCCCCCAGGTGTGTCACACCCTCACCTGTCCCCCCCCAGGTGTGTCACACCCTCACCTGTCCCCCCCTGGTGTGTCCCAGGTGTGTCCCTGTCCCCCCCCAGGTGTGTCACACCCTCACCTGTCCCCAGGTGTGACATAAACCCCCCAGGTGTGTCACACCCTCACCTGTCCCCCCCAGGTGTCACCTGTCCCCCCAGGTGTGTCACACCCTCACCTGTCCCCCCCTGGTGTGTCCCAGGTGTGTCCCTGTCCCCCCCCCAGGTGTGTCACACCCTCACCTGTCCCCAGGTGTGACATAAACCCCCCAGGTGTGTCACACCCTCACCTGTCCCCCCCAGGTGTGTCCCTGCCCCCCCAGGTGTGTCACACCCTCACCTGTCCCCAGGTGTCCCCTCCCCCCCGTGGCCGCCGCCCCAGTGTCACCCGCCCCTCCCCCAGCGGCCGGCGCTGGTGACGTCACGGGGACACCCCGGGGAGACACTGGGAGGGACTGGGACAGACTGGGAGGGACTGGGGAGACACCCGGGACTGACTGGGACAGACTGGGAGATGCCGAGGGAGGGGTCTGAGGGGACACTGGGATGGACTGGGACACACCTGAGACACACCTGGGATATACTGGGATATACTGGGACACAGCTGGGACACAGCTGGGATGGACTGGGATGGACTGGGATGGACTGGGACACACCTGGGACACACCTGGGGCACACTGGGGAACACTAGGATATACTGGGATGTACTAGGACACAGCTGGGACAGACTGGGACACACTGGGAAATACTGGGATGTACTGGGATGTGCTGGGATGTACTGGGATGTGTTGGGATGTGCTGGGATGTACTGGGATGTGCTGGGATGTACTGGGATGTGTTGGGATGTGCTGGGATGTACTGGGATGTGCTGGGATGTACTGGGATGTGTTGGGATGTACTGGGACACACCTGGGATATACTGGGGAGCACTGGGATATACTGGGATATACTGGGACACAGCTGGGACACACTGGGAAATACTGGGACACACTGGGATATACTGGGATGCACTGGGACACACTGGGACACACTGGGACACACTGGGGAGCACTGGGATATACTGGGATGTACTGGGACACACCTGGGACACACCTGGGATATACTGGGGGGCACTGGGATACACTGGGATGTACTGGGACACAGCTGGAACACAGCTGGGACACAGCTGGGACACACCTGGGATGTACTGGGGGGCACTGGGATATACTGGGACACAGCTGGGACACACTGGGAAATACTGGGACAGACTGGGATATACTGGGATGTACTGGGACACACCTGGGACACACCTGGGACACACTGGGGAGCACTGGGATATACTGGGACAGACTGGGATATACTGGGATATACTGGGACAGACTGGGATGTACTGGGACAGACTGGGATATACTGGGATATACTGGGACAGACTGGGATGTACTGGGATGTACTGGGATGTACTGGGATGTACTGGGACACACTGGGATGTACTGGGATGTACTGGACAGACTGGGACACACCTGTACCACACCTGCCCCCCCCCCCCCCCCCAGGTGAGGTCCCAGCAGCCCCAGTCGCTCCCAGTTGGGGTCGGCAGTGAACTGGTGCGGTGACACCGCCAGCCGTGACCCCTCCGTGACCCCGATGACCCCTCGGTGACCCCGGTGACCCCTCACTGTCCCCCGTCCCCACCCGGTGACGGCCACCAGGACACCTCCGTGCCCCCGGTGACCCCGGTGCCACCCCAGTGTCCCCATCTTGGTGTCCCCCCAATCCCGGTGCCACCCCCGGTGTCCCCTGGTGCCACCCCAGTGTCCCCACCACCCCCGGTGCCACCCCTGGTGTCCCCTGGTGCCACCCTAGTGTCCCCACCACCCCCAGTGCCACCCCTGGTGCCACACCCGGTGTCCCCATCTTGGTGTCCCCACCACCCCCGGTGCCACCCCCCGGTGTCCCCCGAGTGCCACCTCTGTGTCCCCACCACCCCCGGTGCCACCCCCAGTGTCCCCACCACCCCCGGTGTCACCCCTGGTGCCACACCCGGTGTCCCCATCTTGGTGTCCCCACCACCCCCGGTGCCACCCCCCGGTGTCCCCCTGGTGCCACCCCAGTGTCCCCATCTTGATGTCCCCCCACCCCCGGTGCCACCCCCGGTGTCCCCCGAGTGCCACCTCTGTGTCCCCACCACCCCCGGTGCCACCCCAGGTGTCCCCAACTTGGTGTCACCACCACCCCCGGTGCCACCCCCGGTGTCCCCTGGTGCCACCCCAGTGTCCCCATCTTGGTGTCCCCCCAATCCCGGTGCCACCCCCGGTGTCCCCTCGATCTCCGTGTCCCCATCCCTGTGTCCCCGGTGTCCCCCAGTGCCACCCCTGGTGTCCCCCTGGTGCCACCCTAGTGTCCCCACCACCCCCGGTGCCATCCCCGGTGTCCCCTGGTGCCACCCCAGTGTCCCCACCAGCCCCGGTGCCACCCCCAGTGTCCCCCCGCGGGTGACAGCCGTGTCCCAGGGCAGCTCCCGGCGCCGGGGCGCGGCCGCCGCATTCTCGGGCGCGTGTGTCACCCTCCTGCGTGTGTCACCCTCCTGTGTCACCCTCCTGTGTCACCCTCGGGTGCCGCCGCCTGTCCCCCCGCCCGCCGCAGGGGACAAAGGTCCGGGGCCACCCAGCGTCACCCCCCCCCCGATATTGTCTATTGTCACCGGCGGCGGGGACACCCGGGGACAGTCGCGCCCGGGCCGGGACCTGCGACGGCAGCCGGCCATGGCCGGGGGGACACCGGGGAGAGCCTTCGTCACCCTCGTCATCCTCACAGGTGAGAACGGGGAGGGGGCGCGGGGGACAGCCGGGAGGAGGAGGAGGAGGGGGGGAGGAAGGGTCCTGGAGGAAGAGGAGGGTGAGGAAGAAGAGGGTGAAGAAGAGGAGGGTGAAGAAGAGAGGGGATGAAGAAGAGGAGGAGTTGGGGATGAAGAGGTTTGAGGGGTTGAGATCTGAAGGTCTCGGAGGAGGAGGAGGATGAAGAAGAGGAGGAGGATGGTGGGGAGAGGCTGGATGGGGATGAAGGGTCCTGGAGGAAGAGGAGGATGAGAAGGAAGGGCGAGGAAGAAAAGGGTGAAGAAGAAGAGGATGAAGAAGAGAGGGGGTGAAGAAGAGGAGGATGAAGAGGAGGAGGATGAAGAGGAGGAGGATGATGGTGGGGAGAGGCCGGAGGGGGATGAAGGGTTTTGGAGGAAGAGGAGGATGAGGAAGAAGAGGGTGAAGAAGAGGACAATGAAGAAGAGGAGGAGGAGGATGGTGGGGAGGCTGGAGGGGGCTGAAGGGTCCTGGAGGAAGAGGAGGAATGAAGGGGGAGGAGGGCGAGGAAGAAGAGGGTGAAGAAGAAGACGATGAAGAAGAGAGGGGATGAAGAAGAGAGGGGATGAAGAAGAGGAGGATGAAGAAGAGGAGGAGTTGGGGATGAAGAAGTTTGAGGGGTTCAGATCTGAAGGTCTCAGAGGAGGAGGAGGATGAAGAAGAGGAAGAGGACGGAGACAACAGCAGGGGAGAGGCTGGAGTGGGATGAGGAAGAGGAGGAGGATGAAGAGGAGGAAGAGCTGGGGAGGCTGGAAGGATCCGAGACCTGAATGGTTTTGGGAGAGGAGGAGGAGGAGGAGGAGGAGGAGGAGGAAGAGGAGGAAGAGGAGGAGGAGGAGGAAGAGGAGGAGGAGGAGGAAGAGGAGGAGGAAGAGGAGGAGGAAGAGGAAGAGGAGGAAGAGGAGGAGGAGGAGGAGGAGGTAGACAATGGGGAGAGGCTGCAGGGGGATGAAGAAGAGGAGGGTGACGATGAAGAGCAGGAGGAATCGGCGTTGGGGCTGGAGAGGCCGGAGGGCCCGGAGGAGGAAGAGGAGGAAGAGGAAGAGGTGAAGGGTGGAGCCGATGGGGAGAGGCTGGAGGGGGTGAAGGGGGGAGGAGGAAGAGGAGGAGGAGGAAGGTGGAGAGGAGGAGGGGGAGGATGAAGGGCAGCAGCAGGAGGTGAAGGGGGGAGGAGGAGGAGGAAGGTGGGGATGAAGGTGGGAGGTTGGGGAGGGTCCATGAGGAGGTGGTCTGGGAGGAGGAGGAGGAGGAGGAGGAGGAGGAGGAGGAGGAGGAGGAGGAGGAAGGTCGGGGTCTCCTTGGGGGTCTCAGCTCATCCCAGACCCCTCCCCTGCAGCCGCCGTCGCGGGGACAACCAGCGCCCAGGAGACCCCCGGGGACAGCGAATGGACCACCGGGAGCACCCCAGGGACCACCTGGAGCACCCCAGGGACCCCACACCAGCACCCCAGGGACCCCCACCAGCACCCCCGAGTCCACCTGGAGCACCCCAGGGACCCCCACGAGCACCCCAGAGACCCCCACCAGCACCCCAGAGACCCCCCACCAGCACCCCAGAGTCCACCTGGAGCACCCCGGAGATCTCCAGGACCACCACAGGGACCACCACGAGCACCCCCGAGACCCCCAGCACCCAAGGGACCCCCACGAGCACCCCAGAGTCCACCAGGAGCACCCCCGAGACCCCTGCAGTGTCCACCAGCACCCCAGGGACCGCCGTGAGCACCCTGGAGACCCCCACGAGCACCCCATGGACCCCCACGAACAGCCCAGAGACCCCCAGGAGCACCCCAGAGACCCCCAGCACCCCAGGGAGCACCGTGAGCACCACAAGTACCACCAGCAGCACCCCAGGGTCCACCCCAACCGCTTCCAGCACCACTCCATGGATGACCATGAGCAGCCCAGAGACCCTGCAGTGTCCACCAGCACCCTTGGGACCACCTTGAGCACCCCAGAGACCCAATGAGCACCACAGAGACCCCTGTGAGCACCCCGAGGACCACCCTGAGCACCCAGGGACCACCACAACCACCGCAGTGACCACCCTGAGCACCCCAGGACCCCAGCAGTGTCCACCAGCACCCTGAGCACCACCGTGAGCACCCCAGGGACCCCCACAGTGCCTGAACAGACCACCCTGAGCACCAGTGCCACCCCAGGGACCACCACAACCACCTCAAGGACCACCCTGAGCAGCCCAGGGACCACCACCACCACACCAGAGACCACCACGAACACCCCAGGGTCCACCACAGTGTCCACCAGCACCCCTCATGACCACCATGAGCAGCCCAGAGACCACCAGCAGCACCCCAGGGACCACCCCAACCACTTCATGGACCACCCTGAGCACCCCAAGGACCACCCTGAGCACCTCAGAGACCCCTGCAGTGTCCACCAGCACCCTGGAGACCACCGTGAGCACCCCAGAGACCACCGTGAGCACCCCAGGGACCCCCATGAACAGCCCAGAGACCCCTGTGAGCACCCCAGGGAGCCCCCCAGTGTCCCCCCCCCACCAGCACCCTCATGACCACCGTGAGCACCTCAGGGACCCCAGCGAGCACCTCAGAGACCACTGTGAGCACCCCAGGGACCCCAGCAAGCACCTCAGAGACCCCCCACAGTGCCTGAACAGACCACCCTGAGCACCAGTGCCACCCCAGGGACCACCCCAACCGCCCCAAGGACCACCCTGAGCACCCCAGTGACCACCATGAGCACCCCAGAGACCCCCAGCACCACCTCAGAGACCACCGTGAGCACCCTTGGGACCACCCTGAGCACCACAAGTACCACCACGAACAGTCCGGGACCTCCGTGAGCACCTCAGAGACCCCCACAGTGCCTGAACAGACCACCCTGAGCACCAGTAGCACCCCAGGGACCACCCCAACCACCTCAAGGACCACCATGAGCAGCCCCAGTGACCCCCAGCACCCCAGGGAGCACCGTGAGCACCACAAGTACCACCACCACAGTCCGGGGACCTCCGGGAGCACCCCAGAGACCCCCAGGAGCACCCCAGGGTCCACCCTGACCACCCTGAGCACCCCAGGGACCACTCTGAGCACCCCAGGGACCACTCTGAGCACCCCAGGGACCACCACAGTGCCTGAACAGACCACCCTGAGCACCAGTGCCACCCCAGGACCACCACAGCCACCCCAGTGCCCAGCCCAAGCACCCCAAGGACCACCGTGAGCACACCCAGGGACCCCCACAGTGCCTGAACAGACCACCCTGAGCACCAGTAGCACCCCAGGGACCACCACCACCACTCCAGTGACCACCACGAGCACCCCGGAGACCCCCAGCACCACCTCAGAGACCCACCATGAGCACCCCAAGGACCACCGTGAGCACCCCAGAGACCCCCACGAGCACCTCAGAGACCCCTGCAGTGTCCACCAGCACCCTCAGCACCACCTTGAGCACCCCAGGGACCCCTGCAAACACACCAGAGACCCCCACAGTGTCCACCAGCACCCTCATGACCACCGTGAGCAGCCCAGAGACCACCAGCAGCACCTCAGGGTCCACCACAACCACCCCAAGGACCACCCTGAGCACCCCAGGGACCCCCAGCACCACCTCAGTGACCACCGTGAGCACCTCAGAGACACCAACGAGCACCACAGAGACCACTGTGAGCACCCCAGGGACCCCAGCGAGCACCTCAGAGACCCCCACAGTGTCTGAAGAGACCACCCTGAGCACCAGTGCCACCCCAGGGACCACCCCAACCACCCCAAGGACCACCCTGAGCACCCCAGGGGACCACCCTGAGCAGCCCAGAGACCCCCAGCACCACCTCAGAGACCACCGTGAGCACCCTTGGACCACCCCTGAGCACCACAAGTACCACCACGAACAGTCCGGGGACCTCCGTGAGCACCTCAGAGACCACCATGAGCACCCTTGGGACCACCATGAGCACCCTTGGGACCACCACGAGCACCACAGAGACCACCACGAACACGCCAGTGACCACCACAGTGTCACCAGCACCCTCATGACCACCGTGAGCACCCCCCAGAGACCACCAGGAGCACCCCAGGGTCCACCACGAGCACTCCATGGACCACCCTGAGCACCCCGGGGACCACCCTGAGCACTCTGTGGACCACCATGAGCACCCCAGGGACCCCCACAGTGCCTGAACAGACCACCCTGAGCACCAGTGCCACCCCAGGGACCACCACAGTCACCCCAGTGACCAGCCCAAGCACCCCAAGGACCACCGTGAGCACCCCAGGGACCTCAGCAGTGTCCACCAGCACCCTCAGCACCACCGTGAGCACCCCAGGGACCCCCACGAGCACCTCAGGGACCCACCCTGAGCACCCCAGTGACCACCATGAGCACCCCAGAGACTCCCACAAGCACCCCAGGGACCACCCTGAGCACCCTTGGGACCACCCTGAGCACCTCAGAGACCCCCACAGCACCTGAAGGGACGACCACAGTCATCTCAGGGACCACCACAGTGACTGAAGGGACCACCCTGAGCTCCGGTGCCACCCCAGGGACCACCACAGTCACCCAGTGACCAGCCCAAGCACCCCAAGGACCACCCTGAGCACCCCAGAGCACCCCAGCACCTCAGAGACCCCTGCAGTGTCCACCAGCACCCTTGGGACCACCTTGAGCACCCCAGAGGACCCCAATGAGCACCACAGAGACCCCTGTGAGCACCCCGAGGACCACCCTGAGCACCCCAGGGACCTCAGCAGTGTCCACCAGCACCCTCAGCACCACCGTGAGCACCCCAGGACCCCCACGAGCACCTCAGGGACCACCCTGAGCACCCTTGGGACCACCCTGAGCACCCAGGCACCACCATGAGCACCCCAGAGACTCCAACAAGCGCCACAGAGACCTCTGTGAGCACCCCAAGGACCACCAGTAGCACCCCAGGGACCTCCACAACCACCGCAGTGACCACCCTGAGCAACCCAGAGACCCCAACGAGCACCCCAGAGACCCCCACAGTGCCTGAACAGTCCACCATGAGCACCAGTGCCACCCCAGGGACCACCACCACCCACCCCAGTGACCAACCCAAGCACCCCAGTGACCACCGTGAGCACCCCAGAGCACCCCAGCACCTCAGAGACCCCTTTGAGCACCCCAGGGAGCACCGTGAGCACCCTTGGGACCACACCGAGCACCCCAGGGACCCCCACAGTGTCCTCTGGCACTCTTGGGACCACCACCCACCGTGCCCGAGACCACCACGACCACCTCAGACAAGTCCACCACGGCCACCAGCACCCAAGGGACGTCCATGACCACCCCAGGGACCACCACGGCCACCCAGGTGACCCCCATGTCACCCACCACCAGCCTGGGCACCACCACGATGACCCAAGGGACCTCCACAACTACTCAGGAGACCCCCACGATATCCATGACCACCCTGGGGACCTCCACAGCCACCCAGGTGACCCCCACACCAGCGTCCACCACAACTCTGGGGACTTCTGTGACCGGCCAGGTGACCCCCACCACATCTGTGACCACCCTGGGGACATCCACAGCCACCCAAGGGACCTCCACGACCACCCAGGTGACCCCCACATCAACGTCCACCACCCTGGACACCCCCAAGACCACCCTGGGCACCACCACGATGACTCAAGTGACCTCCACGGCCACCCAGAAGACCCCCATGACCACCCAGGTGACCCCCACAGCAACATCCACCACCCTGGGGACCACCACGGCCACCCAAAGGACCTCTACAGCCACCCAGGTGACCCCCATGACATCTGTGACCACCCTGGGCACCTCCATGGGCACCTCCACGGCCACCCAGGTGACCCCCACAGCAACGTCCACCACAACTCTGGGGACCTCTGTGACCGGCCAGGTGACCCCCACCACATCTGTGACCACCCTGGGCACCTCCATGGCCACCCAAAGGGACCCCCATGACCACCCAGGTGACCTCCACGGCCACCCTGGGGACATCCACGGCCACCCAGGTGACCCCCACAGCAACGTCCACCACCCTGGAAACCCCCAAGACCACCCTGGGCACCACCACAATGACCCAAGGGACCTCCACAACCACCCAAGTGACCCCCACAGCACCCACCACTGCCAAAGTGACCTCCACGGCCACCCTGGGGACATCCACGGCCACCCTGGGGACACCCATGACCACCCAGGTGACCTCCACGGCCACCCTGGGGACATCTACGGCCACCTTGGGTACCTCCACCACCACCCAGGTGACCCCCACAGCAACGTCCACCACCCTGGCCACCACCACAATGACCCAAGGGACCTCTACAACTACCCAGGAGACCCCCACGATATCCACGGCCACCCTGGGGACCCCCACAGCAACGTCCACCACCCTGGAAACCCCCAAGACCACCCTGGGCACCACCACGATGGCTCAAGTGACCTCCACGGCCACCCTGGGGACCCCCATGACATCCATGACCACTCTGGGCACCTCCACAGCCACCCAAGGGACCTCCACGACCACCCTGGTGACCCCCACAGCAATGTCCACCACCCTGGCCACCACCACCATGACCCAAGGGACCTCTACGGCCCCCCAGGTGACCCCCACACCACCCACCACCACCCAGGTGACCCCTACAGCAACGTCCACCACCCTGGACACCCCCAAGACCACTCTGGCCACCACCACGATGGCTCAAGGGACCTCCACGACCACCCAAGTGACCCCCACAGCATCCACCACTGCCAAAGTGACCTCCACGGCCACCCTGGGCACCTCCACCACCAACCTGGGGACCCCCATAGCAACATCCACCACCCTGGACACCACCATGGCCACCCAAGGGACCTCCACGGCCACCTTGGGGACATCCACGACCACCCAGGTGACCCCCACAGCAACGTCCACCACCGCTCTGGGGACCTCTGTGACCGGCCAGGTGACCCCCACGACATCCGTGAGCACCCAGGTGACCTCCACGGCCACCCTGGGGACATCCACGGCCACGTTGGGCACCTCCACCACCACCCAGGTGACCCCCACAGCAACGTCCACCACCCTGGACACCCCCAAGACCACCCTGGCCACCACCACGATGACCCAAGGGACCTCCACAACTACCCAGGAGACCCCCACGATATACATGACCACCCTGGGCACCTCCACGACCACCCAGGTGACCCCCACGACATCCGTGACCACCCTGGGGACCTCCACGGCCACCCAAAGGACCCCCATGACCACCCAGGTGACCTCCACAGCCACCCTGGGGACCCCCACATCAACGTCCACCACCCTGGAAACCCCCAAGACCACCCTGGGCACCACCACAATGACCCAAGGGACCTCCACACCACCCACCACTGCCAAAGTGACCTCCACGGCCACCCTGGGGACATCCACAGCCACCCAGGTGACCCCCACAGCAACGTCCACCACCCTGGAAACCCCCAAGACCACCCTGGGCACCACCACGATGGCTCAAGTGACCCCCACACCACCCACCACTGCCAAAGTGACCTCCACGGCCTCCCTGGGGACATCCACGGCCACCTTGGGCACCTCCACAGCAACGTCCACCACCCTGGCCACCACCACCATGACCCAAGGGACCTCTACGGCCACCCAGGTGACCCCCATGACATCCATGACCACCCTGGGCACCTCCACGGCCACCCAAGGGACCTCCACGGCCACCTTGGGGACCCCCACAGCAACATCCACCACCGTGGCCACCACCACGATGACACAAGGGACCTCTACGGCCACCCAGGTGACCCCCACGTCGCCCACCGCCACCACCCCTGGGACCACCGTGGGTCCTCCTCCAGGTGAGTGTCCCCTCAGATGCCCTCACCTGGGGGTGTCCTCCATGACTTGGGGTGTCCCCCCATGCCCTGGGGTGTCCCCGAGGTGTCCCCCCATGACTCGGGGTGCCCCTGGGCCCCTCCGCCGATGTCCCCGTGTCCCCCCCAGGGCCGTGCGAGAACGGGGGGACCCCGGCGGGCTCGGGCTGTCTCTGCACCCCGTCCTACGCCGGCGCCCGCTGCCAGTTCTCCACCGACACCGTCGAGACCAACCTGCGTGAGTGACGCCCCCCGGAGCAAACCTGGGGGGCCCGGGGCGCTGGTCTGCTTGGGGGTCCTGGACATCTTGGGGTGCAGGTCTTCTTGGGGGTCCTGGACATCTTGGAGGGTCCTGGTGGTTTTTGGGGGCTCCTGGGCATCTTGGAGGGTCCTGGGCATCTTGGAACCTTGGGGGTCCTGGTCTTCTTGGGGGTCCTGGACATCTTGGAGGGTCCTGGTGGTTTTTGGGGCCCCTGGGCATCTCGGGGGCCCCTGGGCATCTTGGAACCTTGGTGTTGGGGGTCCTGGTTTTCTTGGGGGTCCTGGTGGTTTTTGGGGTGTCCTGGGCATCTTGGGGGGTCCTGGGCATCTTGGAATCTTGGGGGTCCTGGTCTTCTTGGGGGTCCTGGTGGTTTTTGGGGGCTCCTGAGCATCTTGGGGGGTCCTGGGCATCTTGGAACCTTGGGGGTCCTGGTCTTCTTGGGGGTTCTGGGTATCTCAAGGGTTCTGGTTTTCTTGGGGGTCCTGGTGGTTTTGGGGTGTTCCGGGCATCTTGGAACTTTGGAGGTCCTGGGTATCTTAGGGGTCTCAGTCTTCTCGGGGGTCCTGGTGGTTTTTGGGGGGTCCTGGGTATCTTGGAACCTTGGGGGTCCTGGACATCTTGGGGTGTTGGTCTTCTTGGGGGTCTTGGTGATTTTGGGGGTCTTGGGCATCTTGGGGGTCTTGGTGTCTTTAGGGGTGTTGGTCTTCTTGGGTGTTGTGATGGTTTTTGGGGTGTCCTGGGCATCTTGGAACCTCGGGGGTCCTGGTGTTCTTGGGGGTTCTGGTGGTTTTGGGGGGTCTTGAGCATCTTGGAACCTTGGGGTTCCTGGTCCTCTTGGGGGTCCTGGGCACCTCAGGGGGTTTGGTCTTCTTGGGGGTCTTCAGCACCTTGGGGATCCTGCTGTCTTTGGGGGTCCTGGCCATCCTGGTGGTCCTGGACGCCATGGAGGTCCTGGTCACCCTGGAGGTCCTGGTCACCCCAGGGGTCCTGGTCACTCTGGATGCCCTGGTCACTCTGGAGGTCCTGGTCACCCTGGAGGTCCTGGACACCCCGGAGGTCCTGGTCACCCCAGATGTCCTGGTCACTCTGGAGGTCCTGGTCACTCTGATGATCCTGGTCACTCTGGTGATCCTGGTCACCCTGGAGGTCCTGGTCACCCCAGATGCCCTGGTCACTCTGGTGGTCCTGGTCACCCCAGATGTCCTGGTCACTCTGGATGCCCTGGTCACTCTGGAGGTCCTGGTCACTCTGGTGATCCTGGTCACCCTGGAGGTCCTGGTCACCCCAGATGTCCTGGTCACTCTGGAGGTCCTGGTCACTCTGGTGATCCTGGTCACTCTGGAGGTCCTGGACACCCCGGAGGTCCTGGTCACTCTGGTGGTCCTGGTCACCCCGGCGTTCCTCTCCCACCCTGTCCCACCGCCCTGACCCCCGCGTCCCCGCCGCCCCTCCAGCCTTCCCCGGGACCATCATGGCCGCCCTGGAGATGGAGGTGACCGTCACCAACTTCAACTACTCCGAGGACCTCAAGGACCCCGACTCCCAGACGTTCCTCTCCTTCCAGGACCACTTCAGCCGGGAGGTGAGGACGCGGGGAGCCCGGTGTCCCCTCGGGGGTGGTGGGTGACCACCCTGTCCCCAGAGACGGGTGGCCAAGGTGACCTTTTGCCCCGGCAGATCAAGAAGATCTACGGCTCCGTCCCCGGCTACGAGGGCGTGAAGATCACCAGCCTCCAGTAAGGGGTCCCTGACCGCCCCCCGAGGGTGGGCGGGACGGTTTTGGGGGGTCCCCAGACCCGCCCGTGACCCCCACTCCCCGCCCCTCAAAGGTCCGGCAGCGTGGTGGTGGGACACCAGGTGTTCTTCACCATGGCCCAGAGCGGCAACACCACGGAGAACTTCCAGGAGACCACGGAGGAGCTGGTGGAGAAGCTCCGGGAGACGGCGGCCGGCCAGGGCGACTGCCGGAACAACGCCTGTGGGTGACCCCCAAAATTCCGCCCGGACCCTCCCCGACCCGCGCCGGACCTCGGCCCCGAGCCGCGGTGTCCGGCCGGGGGCGGTGGGTGATGTCTTCTCCTGCCGCCCCAGCCGTGCTGTGCCTCGTGCTGAGACCCAACCCCGTGGTCAGCGCCATGGCCGTGACGTGGGACCTGGACGGTGAGAGCGGCGGGGAGCCCTTGACCGTCCTGCTGACCACCAGGATGGCCCCACTGACCACCCCACTGACCACCCCACTGACCACCCCACTGACCACCCCACTGACCACCCGGATCGCCCCACTGACCGCCCCACTGACCGTCCTGCTGACCACCCGGATCACCCCACTGACCACCTGGATCACCCCAGTGACCACCTGGATGGCCCCACTGACCACCCAGATCTCCCCACTGACCACCCCACTGACCACCCGGATCACCCCACTGACCACCCCTGACCACCCCACTGACCGTCCTGCTGACCACCCGGATCGTCCCACTGACCACTTCATTGACCACCCCACTGACCACCCTGCTGACCACCTCACTGACCACCCGGATCGTCCCACTGACCATCCCTGACCACCCCACTGACCACCCGGATCACCCCACTGACCACCCGGATCGCCCCACTGACCACCCCACTGACCACCCCACTGACCACCCCAATGACCACCCCACTGACCACCCGGATCACCCCACTGACCACCCGGATGGCCCCACTGACCACCTCACTGACCACCCCACTGACCACCCGGATCGCCCCACTGACCACCCAGATCACCCCTGACCACCCCACTGACCACCTGGATCACCCCACTGACCATCCTGCTGACCACCCGGATCGCCCCAGTGACCACCCCTGACCACCCCACTGACCACCCGGATCACCCCACTGACCACTTCATTGACCACCCCACTGACCACCCCACTGACCACCCGGATCACCCCACTGACCACCCCACTGACCACCCGGATGGCCCCACTGACCACCCGGATCGCCCCACTGACCACCTCACTGACCACCCGGATCACCCCACTGACCATCCTGCTGACCACCCCAATGTCCACTCTTGCCCACTGACCCCCTGACCACCCCATCACCCCCTGCCCACCCAACATCTCCGCCCCCATTGTCCCCAATGTCCCCAATGTCCCCAGTGTCCCCGATGTCCCCAATGTCCCCAATGTCCCCAATGTCCCCATTGTCCCCGATGTCCCCGTGTCCCCATTGTCCCCGATGTCCCCAATGTCCCCGATGTCCCCGATGTCCCCATTGTCCCCGATGTCCCCGATGTCCCCGATGTCCCCGATGTCCCCGCAGAGCTGTGCCACCACCGAGCCCCCCCCGGCTACGGCGGCTCCTTCTCGGCGGCGATGGCCTCGGGGGTCCTGTACTGCGTCACCGACTGCACCCCCAACCTGCCCCGGAGCCTCGACTGCCACCACGGCTCCTGCCGCGTCACCCGCCAGGGACCGCGCTGCTTGTGAGTGTCACCACAGGGTCACGGTGACACCACGGGGTCACGGTGACACCACGGGGTCATGGTGTCACCGCGGGGTCATGGAACCTGCCATGGGGTCACGATGTCACCACGGGGTCCTGAAACCCACCGTGGGGTCACACCACCCACCACGGGGTCACGGTGACTCCACAGGGTCACGGTGTCACAGCGGGGTCACATTGTGTCACCATGGGGTCATGGTGTCCACTGTGGGGTCACGGTGACACCATGGGGTCACAGTGTCACCACAGGGTCACGGTGTCACTGTGGGGTCACGGTGTCCACCGTGGGGTCATGGTGTCACCATGGGGTCACGGTGTCACAGCAGGGTCACGGTGTCACCACGGGGTCATGGTGTATCTGTGGGGTCATGGTGTCACCATGGGGTCATGGTGTCCATTGTGGGGTCATGATGTCACCATGGGGTCACAGTGTCACCACGGGGTCACAGTGACACCACGGGGTCACAGTGTCCATCACAGGGTCACGGTGACACCACGGGGTCACGATGTCACCACGGGGTCATGGTGTCACCACGGGGTCACAGTGTCACTGTGGGGTCACGGTGTCACTGTGGGGTCACAGTGTCACCACAGGGTCACAGTGTCCATCACAGGGTCACGGTGTCACCACGGGGTCACGGTGTCACCACAGTGTCCATCACGGTGCCCCAACGTCCACCACAGGGTCCCAACACCCTTTGGGGGTCCCCCAACACCTCCTGGTCACCTCGAGGGGTCTCTGCCCGACCCCGGTGGTCCCGCGGGTGCTGTGGGGTGTGACGGGGAGGCTCTGACCCCTGACCCCTGACCCCTGACCCCTGACCCCTGACCCCTGACCCCTCCCCAGCTGCCCGGACCAGGCTCTGTACTGGTACACGGGCTCGCAGTGCTCCGGACGGGTCAGCAAGGTGGCCACCGGCCTGGGCGTGGTGGCCGCCGTCCTCTTCCTCCTCTGCGTCATCCTGGCGGCCGCGCTGCTGTGCCGCCGGCGCCGCAGCTACCGCAGGTACCGGGCCCGGGGAGGGGTCTGCGCTAGGGAGGGGGCTCCCAGTTTGGGTTCTCCATTTGAGGAGGGGGTTCCCAGTTCACATTTCCCATTTTGGGGGGGGTCTCCCGGTTTGGGGTCTCCATTTGGGGAGGGGTCTCCCATTTTGGGTCCCCAATTTGAGGAGGGGTCTCCCAGTTCAAGTTTTCCATTTTGGGAGGGGTCTCCCAGTTCAAGTTTCCCATTTTTGGAGGGGTCTCCCAGTTTAGACTCTCCATTTGGGGAGGGGTCTCCCAGTTTGGGTTCCCAATTTGAGGAGGGGTCTCCCAGTTTGGGGTCTCCATTTTTGGGCGGAATCTCCTAGTTTGGGTCCCCAATCTGGGGAGGGGTCTCCCAGTTTGGATTCCCAGTTTGGGTGGAATCTCCCAGTTTGGGTTCTCCATTTGGGGAGAGGTCTCCCAGTTCAAGTTTCCCATTTTGGGAGGGGTCTCCCAGTTTGGGTTCTCCATTTTTGGGTGGAATCTCCCAGTTTGGGTTCCCATTTGGGGAGGGGTCTCCCAGTTTGGGTTCCCAATTTGGGTGGAATCTCCCAGTTTGGGTTCTCCATTTGAGGAGGGGTTTCCCAGTTTGGGTTCCCAATTTGGGGAGGGGTCTCCCACTCCTCCCCAGCTCTCACCCCCTGTCCCCCCCAGCGACCTCCCCCCATATTTGGGGGGCTCCTGGTACGAGCTCGACGACTTCTCCTGGAGCTCCCCGCGGGGGGCCGTGATCCCAAACCCGGGGGTCGCCCCCCGCCGCAGCCCCCCGCCCCAATTCGAGGACCCCGACGTCTGGAGGAGACCCCCGGGACCCCTCCCCGCCGCGCCCCACGGGGGTCTGGGGGCTCCCCACGCCTTCAGACCCTCCTTGGAGAGGGTGGATCCCTACGTCCAGGTACGCGCCCCACTTCTGGGACCCCAAAAGTGATCCCAAAATTATCCCAAACCCCCTTCCGGGACCCCAAACGGACCCCAAATGACCCCAAACCCCACTTCTGGCACCCCAAACCCCCTTCCGGGACCCCAAATCCCCTTCCGGGACCCCAAACGGACCCTAAGGGACCCCAAAGTGATCCCAAATCCCCTTCCAGGACCCCAAACCCCCTTCTGGGATCCCAAACGGACCCTAAGGGACCCCAAAAGGATCCCAAACCCCCTTCCAGGACCCTAAAGGACCCCAAATCCCCTTCTGGGACCCCAAAGTGATCCTAAATCCCCTTCCAGGACCCCAACCCCCTTCCAGGACCCTGAACTCCCTTCCAGGACCCCAAACGGACCCTAAGGGACCCCAAAAGGATCCCAAACCCCACTTCCGGGACCCCAAAGTGATCCCAAAGGGATCCCAAAGTGATCCTAAACCCCCTTCCAGGACCCCAAATCCTCTTCCAGGACCCCAAATGGACCCCAAACCCCTTCTGGGACCCCAAAGGGACCCCAAAGGGACCCCAAATCCCCTTCCAGGACCGTAAAGGATCCCAAACCCCCTTCTAGGACCCAAATCCCCTTCCAGGACCCCAAATGGATCCCAAATCCCCTTCCAGGACCCCAAAAGAGACCCCAGCCCCCCTTCCAGGACCCCCCCCTCTCACCCCGTCCCCTTCCCCAGCTGAGGACCCCGAGGCCGAGGGTCACCCGTGACCTGTGACCCCATCGCGGGACCCCCTGGAGCGCCACGAGGGGACCCCGACCCCGAGGAGGGGACCCCGACATGGACCAGGAGACCCCGACCCAAATGAGGAGACCTTGACCTGGACCAGAAGACCCCAACATGGACCAGGAGACCCCGACCCAAATGAGGAGACCTTGACCTGGACCAGAAGACCCCATCATGGACCAGGAGACCCCGACCCAAATGAGGAGACCCCAACCTGGACCAGGAGACCCCAACCCCGATGACAGGACCTCAACCTGGACCAGAAGACCCCATCATGGACCAGGAGACCCCAACCCAAATGAGGAGACCTCAACCTGGACCAGAAGACCCCATCATGGACCAGGAGACCCCAACATGGACCAGGAGACCCCAACCCAAATGAGGAGACCCCAGCCCGGACCAGGAGACCCCCAAATCCCAAGAGAGACCCCCCAAACCCATGGGAGATTTGGGACCGGCTCCCAGTCCCTCCCAGTTTGTTCCGGCGTGCGGGACGCGCCAGAAGCCGGGCGAGAACCTTGGGGTTTTTTTTTTGGGGGGGGGGGAGCGAATTTTGGGGGAATTTTGGGGGAACTTTGGGATTTTTGTGGGAATTTGGGGGAATTTTGGGGGAATTTTTGGGGAATTTTGGGGGAATTTTGGGGGAATTTTTGGGGAATTTTGGGGGAATTTTTGGGGAATTTTGGGGGAATTTTGGGGGAATTTTTGGGGAATTTTGGGGGAATTTTTGGGGAATTTGGGGGAATTTTGGGGGAATTTTGGGATTTTTGTGGGATTTTGGGGTGGGGTTGAACCCCTCGCTATTTATTTATTGGGGGGCGATGAAGCCCCCGAGACCCTCGTGGGCTGAGCCATGGCCCCCTCCCCATTATTTATTTGTAGAAATTAATCGATGTAATTGATAATAAAGATTCGATTGCTTGGTTTGAGCTGCGTGAATTCCATCGGGGTTTGGGGGGGAGTGGAGGGACTGGGATGGACTGGAGAGACTGGGATGGACTGGGATGGACTGGGATGGGACTGGGAGAGACTGGGAGGGACTGGGATGGGACTGGGATGGACTGGGATGGACTGGGATGGACTGGGATGGGACTGGGAGGAACTGGGATGGACTCGGATGGGACTGGGATGGAACTGGGATGGGACTGGGATGGGACTGGGTTATACTGGGATGGGACTGGGATGGGACTGGGAGGGACTGGGATGGACTGGGATGGACTGGGATGGGACTGGGATGGACTGGGATGGACTGGGATGGGACTGGGAAACACTGGGACACCCCAAGGAACAGATTTCACCCAGAACAAACTGGGAAGTACTTGGAGATACTGGGATCACTGGGACATACTGGGACACCCCAAGGTGCAGGTGGCACCCAGAACAAACTGGGACATACTGGGAGTCACTGGGATGGACTGGGAGGTACTGGGATCACTGGGACATACTGGGAGTCACTGGGACTTACTGGGAGACATTGGGAGGTACTGGGAGCACCCAGAACAAACTGGGAAATACGGGGAAGTACCGGGAAATACTGGGAAGTACTGGGACCTACTGGGAATTACTGGGACACCCCAAGGTGCAGAACAAACCAGGACCTACTGGGACACACTGGGACCTACTGGGACCCCCCAATCCCCCCGGGGACCCCCCGAGACCCCGCGCCCGTAGGTGGGAAGGGACGTTCCGCCGTCGCCCCGGGGTGACTCAGCGGCGCCCAACCTTCCCCCCGTTCCCGTCTCCAGCCTCTCCAGGGCTTTTTTTGGGGCCGCCCAAGGTGGGGCAGCACCCCGGGGTGTCCCCCTCCACCCCGTATCTTATCAGCCCCCGGCGCCAGGGCCGGGCCCGGCTCCGGAGCGCTCCGGAGAGGTTTTGGAATTCCCTGACGTTCCGGGGCGTTTGATAAAGACCCGGTGACTCAGGGCGTTGTTTGCCGGCGCTGCCCAACCTTGCGGTCGGTGACAGGGGCAGGACGGGTTCCGGGGGGGGACACAAAAATCCCCGGCCGGCCGCCGGACCCGGCTCAGTGGCTCTCCGGATCCTCCAGGACCGGCCGAGGATGGAGTTGGGTGGCGGCGTCTTCGTCTTCCTCCTCTTCCTCCTCTTCTTGGTCCCCTCGGAGGTTGTCTCAGGTAAGGCGGAGGCGTCTCCATTCCGACCCCTCCGGAATTCCTTCTTTTGGGAATTTTCGGCTCTTTTTGGGGGAATTTTCAGCTCTTTTTGGGAATTTTCGGCTCTTTTTTGGGGTCCTTGGCAGCGCCCGACCACCTTCGGTGCCCAGGGTGCTGCCGGTGGGTGCCGGGGTGGTTCTGGTCCCCAAGGAGCAGATTTGGGGTGGGGGTCACAGCCCAGTGTCCCCTCACGGACCTGTGGGTCCTCTCCCGAGGGCCTTGGGTTGGGTGACAGTGATCCCGGGAGGTGCGGCAGCACCCAGAGGTCCCTTCTCCAGTTTGAGGACAGACTCCCAGTTTGAGGACAGATTCCCAGTTCCCTTTCCCAGTCTGAGGACAGATTCCCAGTTTGAGGACAAACTCCCAGTTTCTCCTCCAGTTTGGGGACAAACTCCCAGTTCCCTTTCCCACTTTAGGGACAGACTCCCAGTTTGAGGACAAACCCTTGTGTCTCTCTCCCAGTTTGAGGACAGACTCCCAGTTCCCTTTCCCAGTTTGAGGACAGATTCCCAGTTTGAGGACAGATTCCCAGTTTCTCCTCCAGTTTGGGGACAGACTCCCAGTTCCCTTCACCAGTTTGAGGACAGATTCCCAGTTTGAGGACAGACTCCCAGTTTCTCCTCCAGTTTGGGGACAGACTCCCAGTTCCCTTCTCCAGTTTGAGGACAGACTTTTTGTCCCTTTCCCAGTTTGAGGACAGATTCCCAGTTCCCAGACAGAATCCCAGTTCCCTCTCCCAGTTTAGGGGCAGACTCCCAGTTTGAGGACAGACTCCCAGTTCCCTTTCCCAGTTTGGGGACAGACTCCCAGTTCCCTCTCCCAGTTTGGGGACAGACTCCCAGTTTCTCCTCAAGTTTGGGGAGAGACTCCCACTTTGAGGACAGATTCCCAGTTCCCAGACAGAATCCCAGTTCCCTCTCCCAGTTTGAGGACAGACTCCCAGTTCCCTTTCCCAGTCTGAGGACAGATTCCCAGTTCCCAGACAGACTCCCAGTTTCTCCTCCAGTTTGGGGACAGACTTCCAGTTTGAGGACAGATTCCCAGTTCCCAGACAGAATCCCAGTTCCCTCTCCCAGTTTAGGGACAGACTCCCAGTTTGGGGACAGACTCCCAGTTCCCTTCTCCAGTTTGAGGACAGACTTTTTGTCCTTTTCCCAGTTTAGGGACAGACTCCCAGTTTCTCCTGGAGTTTGAGGACAGACTCCCAGTTTGAGGACAGACTCCCAGTTTGAGGACAGACTCCCAGTTTAGGGACAGACTCCCAGTTTGGGGACAGACTCCCAGTTTCTCCTCGAGTTTGGGGACAGATTCCCAGTTTGAGGACAGACTCCCAGTTCCCGGACAGACTCCCGGTTCCCCTCCCCACTTTAGGGCCGCCCCCCTCCCCATCTCCCACCCCCCAATTCCGGCCGCCCCCTTTCCCCTCTCTTTCCCTCCGCAGCCCCCTGCTCCGGCGGCGGCACCGCGGTCGGGGGCGGCTGCGTTTGTCCCCCCGGCCGCTCCGGCGCCTTCTGCGAGACCCCCGAGCCCTCCAGCGCCTGCCGCAACGGCGGCACCGCCGTGGGCACCTCCTGCTACTGCCCGCCGGGGTTCGGGGGACCCCGCTGCGAGACCCCCGAGCCCTCCAGCGCCTGCCGCAACGGCGGCACCGCCGTGGGCACCTCCTGCTACTGCCCGCCGGGGTTCGGGGGACCCCGCTGCGGGACCCCCGAGCCCTCCAGCGCCTGCCGCAACGGCGGCACCGCCTTCGGCACGGCGTGCGTGTGCCCGCCCGGCTTCCGCGGGGACACCTGCGGGGAGCCCGAGGAGCTCGGGCCGTGCCTCAACGGCGGCACCCCGGACAAGGGGACGTGCCGCTGTCCCCCCACGGCCTGGGGACCGCGGTGCGAGTGCGGAGCGGCGGCGGGGAAGGCGCTGTACGCGGGTGGAGCGGGGACGGCGAGAGGTGACACGGGGGAGAGCGCCGAGGAGATTCCCGAGGGGAACGTCACGGCCACCACCGCTGGAGGTGACACGGGGGAGAGCGCTGGGGAGAATCCCGAGGGGAACGTCACGGCCACCACCGCTGGAGGTGACACGGGGGAGAGCGCAGAGGAGATTCCCGAATGGAACGTCACGGCCACTGCCGCCCGGGGAAGCGTCACCGAGGCCGAGGGCGGCGTGGCCGGGAGGAACGTGGCGGTCACCGCTGCGGTCAGCGCCGGCACGGACGGTGACGTGGGAGCCGGCACGGAAAATGACGTGGTGACCGTCACGGAGAGCAGCACAGTGGTCCATGCTGGCACGGAAAATGACGTGGTGACCACCACAGAGAGAGGAACAGTGGTCAGTGCCAACACTGACCGTGACGTGGTTGCTGGCACGGAAAATGATGTGGTGACCGTCACGGAGAGCAGCACAGTGGTCCATGCCAACACTGACCATGACGTGGTCACCGGCACGGACAATGACGTGGTTGCTGGCACTGACCATGACGTGGTGACCATCACGGAGAGCAGCACAGTGGTCCATGCCAACACTGACCATGACGTGATCACCGGCACGGACAATGACGTGGTTGCTGGCACTGACCACGATGTGGTCACCAGCACAGAGAGCAGCACAGTGGTCCATGCCGGCACTGACCATGACGTGGTGACCACCACGAAGAGAGGAACAGTGGTCAGCACCAACACTGACCATGACGTGGTTGCCAGCACTGACCATGACATGATCACCGTCACGGAGAGCAGCACAGTGGTCCATGCCAACACTGACCATGATGTGGTCACTGGCACGGACAATGATGTGGTTGCTGGCACTGACCATGACGTGGTGACCACCACGGAGAGCAGCACAGTGGTCCATGCCGGCACTGACCACGATGTGATTGCTGGCACTGACCATGACGTGGTCACCGCCACGGAGAGGGACACCCGGGTGACGAGAAGTGTCCCCATGGCCACCCCCAGAGGGGACAACGCC
The DNA here is from genome assembly GCA_037837765.1 of Delichon dasypus. Taxonomy (NCBI): domain Eukaryota; kingdom Metazoa; phylum Chordata; class Aves; order Passeriformes; family Hirundinidae; genus Delichon; species Delichon dasypus. Next base: position 42,485 of record JBBAXF010000117.1, on the reverse strand, counting down.
ACCACGATGATGCCGCCGGCGCGCCGGGTGAGAAACGTCACGGCCTCGCCCGTGAGGAGCCGCAGCGGGGCCACCGCCGTGGAGGGTGACACCGCGGTCACTTGGTCACACCTCGTGGAAGGTGACACCACGGCCATGGAGGGTGACACCACAGCCATGGAGGGTGACACCACAGCCATGGAGGGTGACACCACGGTCACGGAGGGTGACACCGAGGCCACCCCCATGGAAGGTGGCACCGAGGTCACCACGCGGAGCAACACCAGGGCCACCACCGTGGAAAGTGACACCGCGGCCGTGCTGCCAGGACACCTGGGAAGCCACAGCAGGGCCACCACCAGGGCAAGGAGCACCACGGCCATGGGGAACAACACCAGGGCCACCATCCTGGAGAGGGACACCAGGGCCACCACCTTGGAGGGTGACACCAAGGCCACACCGTTGACCACCCTGGGAGGCCACACCAGGTCCATGGGGAACAACACCAGGGCCACCACCCTGAAAAGTGACACCAGTGCCACCACCCTGGACAGCCACACCCTGTCCACCCTCCCAAACCCCCCTGCTGAGGTCACCTCAGCGCCAGCCCCGCCCCGTGCCACCAGCACCGTCCCGGATGTCACCGAGACCCCGCCCAACGCCACCGAAGCCACCGGGGCCTTGGGCCACCGCTCCGCCAGGACCACCGGGGACGTTTTGACCAGCGCAGCCACCTCGGTTGTCACCACCGTGGCCACCATCTGCCTCTACCTCCCACACGGCTCCAGCCCCCCGGCCAGTGGGTGTCCTGGGGGGGGTCACCGCGGTGGGGAGGGGTCTCCTCTCGGGGGTCGGGAGGGTCTCCTGGGGTGGGGAGGGGTCTCGTTCCCAGGGATCTCCTGGGGTTGGGAGGAAGAGGAGGAGGAGCTCCTGGGGTCTCATGGGGTGGGGAGGTCTCCTTCCCAAGGGTCTCCTGGGGTGGGGAGGAAGAGGAGGATGGAGCTCCTGGAGTCTCCTGGGGTGGGGAGGAAGAGGAAGATGGAGGTTCTTGGGGTGGGGTCTCCTTCCCATGGATCTCCTGGGGTGGGGAGGAAGAGGAAGATGGAGGTTCTTGAGGTGGGGATCCCCTTTTCCAAGGGTCTCCTGAGCTGGGGAGGAAGAGGAAGATGAAGCTCCTGGGGTCTCCTTGGGTGGGGTCTCCTTCCCATGGATGTCCTGGGGTGGGGATCCCCCTTCCCAAGGGTCTCCTGGCGTGGGGAGGAAGAGGAGGATGGAAGCTCTGGGGTGGGGTCTCCATCCCGGGGGTGTCCCCGAGGTGGACAAAGGGCGAAGGAAGGACGCTGATCCCCCCCTTCCTCCTCCCCACCCCACCCCGTGTCCTTGTCCCCGCCACCGCTCCCCAGTCGTGTGCCGCAACGGCGGCGTGGCCAACCGCACCCGCTGCCTGTGCCCCCCCGGCTACTCCGGCCCGGCCTGCGAGACCCCAGACCCCGACGACCGCTGCGCCGAGGGCAGCACCGCCGTGGGGCACCGCTGCGTCTGCCCCCCGGGCCGGAGCGGGCCGCGCTGCGCCAGCCCCGACCCGGCCACCGCCTGTCGCCACGGCGGCACCGCCGTGGGCACCCAGTGCTACTGTCCCCCCGGCTTCTCCGGACGCCGCTGCCAAGAGCCCGGCGCCACCAGAACCACGCCCAGGAGCACCCGGAGAACCGGGACCACCACCATGGCCCCCACCACCAGAGGTGGGTGGCTTTGTCCGGGGTGGGAGGGACGCCCCGCTCCTAAATCCGTGGGTGGTTTTTTGGGGGGGTGTTGCTCCTCCCATCCAAGAGGATGTAACAAGAATTGGGGTTTTTCCTCGGTTTTCCCCCCAAAATTCAGTGTTGTGGTGATGGTGGAGGCAGGTGGGAAGACCCCAGCCCTAAATCCATGGGAGTTTTGGGGGTGTTGCCCCCTCAGACAGGAGACTGTGACCGGAATTTGGTTTTTTTCCTCGTTTTCCCCCCGAAATTCAGAGGTGCGGTGATGGTGGAGGCAGGTGGGAAGACCCCACCCCTAAATCCGTGGGTGTTTTTGGGGGGTGTTGCTCCTCCCATCCAAGAGGACCAAACAGGAATTGGGGTTTTTCCTCATTTTCCCCCAAAAATTCAGAGGTGGAAGCAACTGAGGGGATCTGCCTTGGGTGGGAAGACCCCCACCCCTAAATCCGTGGGTGTTTTGGGGGGTGTTGCCCCCCGCCCAGGTGGGCACCAGCAGGGTAGGGCGGGGAACAGCGGCACCAGGAATTGGGATTTTCCTGGTTTTTCCCCCAAAATTGACTGGGAGCAGTGACGGTGGAACTGGGACGGTGGCTCTGCCTGGGGTGGGAAGACCCCCACCCCTAAATCCATGGATATTTTTGGGGGGTGTTGCCCCCCACCCCAGCAGGGCACAGCAGGGTAGGGTGGGGAACAGCAGCACCAGGAATTGGGATTTTCCTGGTTTTTCCCCCAAAATCGAGCGGGGGCAGGGACAGTGGGGCCAACGGAGAGGAGTGAGAGGGGGTGTCCCATTCGGGGGTCCCCCCAAAACCCTGGTGTCCCCCACAGACCCCTGCCTGAACGGGGGGCGCTGGACGGGCACGGCGTGCCTCTGCCCCCCCAACATGGCCGGCGCCCGCTGCGAGTTCGGCGCCACCACCATCAACCTGACGGCAGGTAAGGGGCGGGGGCGGCCCCACCTGCGACCCCCCGACCCCTCCCGGGTGTCCCCACCCCCGTGTCACCCGCTGTCCCCCACAGAGCTGGGTCCCTCCGTCACCATGGTGGCGCGCGTCACCAACCGGGAGTTCTCGGAGGACATGGCGGACGCGTCGTCGCCCGGCCACCGGCGCTTCGTTGAGGAGTTCGGCCGGACGGTGAGAAGGGCGTGGGTGGGACAACCTTGGGGTGGGGGGACACGGCAAGGGACCCCCCCCAGGGTCACCCCATGGGACCTTCGTGATGTCCACACCGAGGGTTCATCCTGATGTCCATCCCAATGTCCATCCCAATGTCCATCACAATGTCCATCCCAAGGGACAATCCAAATGTCCACCCCAAGGGACACTCCCAAATGTCCATCCCAATGTCCACCTCAAGTGTCCATCCTGATGTCCATCCCAATGTCCACCCCAAGGGACCTCCAGGGTCACCCTGAGGGACCATCACAATGTCCGCACCAAGAGTTCATCCCAAGAGTCCATCCCAATGTCCACCCCAGGTGTCCATCCTGATGTCCTTCCCAATGTCCACCCCAAGGGACCTCCAGGGTCACCCTGAGGGACCATCATGATGTCATCTCAATGTCCACCCCAAGGGTTCATTCCAATGTCCATCCCAATGTCCATCACAATGTCCACACCAAGGGCTCATCCCAAGGGTCCATCCCAGTGTCCACCCCAGGTGTCCATCCTGATGTCCATCCCAATGTCCACCCCAAGGGACCTCCAGGGTCACCCTGAGGGACCATCACAATGTCCACACCAGGAGTTCATCCCAAGGGTCCATCCCAATGTCCACCCCAGGTGTCCATCCTGATGTCCTTCCCAATGTCCACCCCAAGGGTTCATCCCAATGTCCATCCCAATGTCCACCCCAAGGGTTCATTCCAATGTCCATCCCAATGTCCATCACAATGTCCACACCAATGGTCCATCCCAAGGGTCCATCCCAGTGTCCACCCCAGGTGTCCAACCTGATGTCCTTCCCAATGTCCACCCCAAGGGACCTCCAGGGTCACCCCGAGGGACCATCATGATGTCCACCTCAATGTCCACCCCAAGGGTTCATTCCAATGTCCATCCCAATGTCCATCACAATGTCCACACCAAGGATTCATCCCAAGGGTCCATCCCAATGTCCACCCCAGGTGTCCATCCTGATGTCCATCCCAATGTCCACCCCAGGTGTCCAACCTGATGTCCTTCCCAATGTCCACCCCAAGGGACCTCCAGGGTCACCCTGAGGGACCATCCTGATGTCCACCTCAATGTCCACCCCAAGGGTTCATCCCGATGTCAATCCCAATGTCCACACCAAGGTTCCATCACAATGTCCACCCCAAGGGACACTCCCAAATATCCAATGTCCATTCCCATGTCGACACCGAGGGTCCGTCCCAAGAAACCATCCAAGGGACCCCCAGGATCACTCCAATGTCCATCCCAGTGTCCATTCCAAGGGTTCATCCCAATGGTCCATCCCAAGGGTCCAATCCCAGTGTCCACCTCAAGGGACCCCCAGGATCACCCCAAGGTTCCACCAAGGGATCCCCCAGGACCATCCCAAGGGACCCCCAGGACCATCCCAAGGGACCCCAGGACCATCCCAAGGGTCCAATCCCAGTGTCCACCCCAAAGGACCCCCAGGATCACCCCAAGGTTCCACCAAGGGATCCCCCAGGACCATCCCAAGGGGACACCCCAAGGGACCCTCAGGGACCCCCAGGACCATCCCAAGGGATCCCCCAGGACCATCCCAAGGGACCCCCAGGACCATCCCAAGGCCACCCCCGCCCTCCAAGTGACCCGTGTCCGTCTGTCCCCAGATGGACGGCGTCTACAGGAACGTCGCCGGCTACCGCGGGATCAATGTCCTGAGCCTGAGGTGGGCGAGGGGCCGGGGGTGGGATTGGGATCGGGATTAGGATCAGGATTGGGATTGGGATGGGATCGGGATGGGATGGGGTGGGATGGGATGGGATCCATGGGATGGGGTGGGGTGGGATGGGATGGGACAGGATGGGATGGGACGGGACGGGACGGGACGGGACGGGATGGGATGGGATGGGATGGGATGGGATGGGATGGGACGGGATGGGATGGGATGGGATGGGATGGGATGGGATGGGATGGGATGGGATGGGGTGGGATGGGACGGGACGGGACGGGACGGGATGGGACTGGACGGGACGGGACGGGACGGGACGGGACGGGGTGGGATGGGGTGGGATGGGATGGGATGGGATGGGATGGGATGGGATGGGATGGGATGGGATGGGATGGGATGGGATGGGATGGGGTGGGATGGGATGGGATGGATGGGATGGGATGGGATGGGATGGATGGGATGGGATGGGGTGGGATGGGATGGGATGGGATGGGATGGGATGGGATGGGATGGGATGGGATGGGATGGGATGGGGTGGGATGGGATGGGATGGGATGGGATCCATGGGATGGGATGGGGATGGGATGGGATGGGATGGGATAGGATGGGATCCATGGGATGGGATCCATGGATGGGGTAAATGGGATCCATGGGATCCACAGGATGGGACGGGACAGGACGGGACGGGATGGGATGGGATTGGATGCAATGGGATGGGATGGCATGGGATAGCATGGATGGGACCCATGGGATGGGATTGGGATGGGATAAATGGGATCCATGGGATGGGCTGGAGAAAAGCATCTGGGACGGGATGGGATGGGAACCATGGGTTGGGACGGGAAGGGACGAGATGGGACGGGGACGGGACGTGACACCAGAGGACCCCCAAGCCCCGACCCTGTCCCCCCACAGCCGCGGCAGCGTCGTGGTGAATTACCGCGTCGGCTGCGTCCCCTGCCTGGCAACGCCAGCCTGGAGCGCCGAGCCCTGGAGCTGCTGGCCGTGGCCAACGCCGCGTCCCGGCCCCACAACTGCGGCCCCTCGGCCGGTAGGTGACCCCCAACCGCCCCTGGGCCGCTCCCCAAGTTCTCCGGCCACCCCCGGTGACCACCCCGCGCTCTCTCCTCCGCCAGACGGGCTCTGCTTCACCGCCACCTCCGCCAGGGCCACCGGAGCCACCGCGCTGGCGCTCAACGACACCGGTGAGCGTGGGGCTGGGGACGCCTGGGGACACCTGGGGACACCCTGGGGACACCTGGGGACACCTGGGGTGAGGACAGGGGGCTCTTGACCCCGAGTTTGGCCCCTCCAGAGCTCTGCCGGAGGCACGCGCCCCGCCAACTTCAGCCGGTTCTACTTCCCGTACCGCACGGCCCACGGGCTCCTCTGCATCACCAACTGCACCCTCAACGTCCCCGGCTCTTCGACTGCCACCGCGGGCTCTGCCTGCTGACCGTGGAGGGGCCCCAGTGCTTGTGAGTTGGCCACGCCCACCCCAGGCCACGCCCACACCTGGTCACGCCCACTAGTCTCACCTTGAGGCGGGCCTTGACCCTGGGGTCAAACGTCCCCTCGAGGCCAAAGAAGTTGAATCCCGAAGTTTGGCCACCAAACTTGAGGTCTTGACCAATGTCTGGTGGCCAAAGTCGCACCACGGCCCGAAGTCTTGACCCCAAAATCTGGACCCCCAAAACCTCGACCCCAGTGGCCCAACCCTGGCTCCCATCAACTCCTGCCCTCCAAACCCAACCTTGGACCCCCCAACTCAACCCTTGACCCCAACACCGAACTCGTGACCACCGGTGACCAGCCTGTGACCACCAAACTCAACCCTTGGCCCCCAAACCAAACCATTGACCTCCAAACTCAACCCTTGACCCCAACACCGAACTCGTGACCACCGGTGACCAGCCTGTGACCACCAAACCCAACCCTTGGCCCCCAAACCCAACCCTTGGCCCCCAAACCCCACCATTGAGCTCCAAACTCAACCCTTGACCCTTAACACCCAACCTTTGTCCCACAACTCTGACTGTTGACACCTAAGCTCCAACCGTTGACCCCCAAACCCAACCGTTGACGCCCCCAACTCCAACTCCTGCTCTCCAAACCCAACTTTTGACCCCCACACCCAACCCGTGACCCTCAAACCCAACTTTTGACCCCCACAACCCAACCCTTGACCCCCAGCTCCAACCGTTGACCCCCAACTCCAACTCCTGCCCTCCAAACCCAACTTTTGACCCCCACACCCAACCCTTGACCATCAAACCCAACCCCTGACCCCCCACACCCAACCCTTGACCCCCAGCTCCAACCGTTGACCCCCAACTCCAACTCCTGCTCTCCAAACCCAACTTTTGACCCCCACACCCACCCCTTGACCCCCCCCCCAGCTCCAACCGTTGACCCCCAAACCCAACCCTTGACCTTCAAGCCCAACCCTTGACCCCCAGACCCCTTGACCAGGCCCTCCCAAACCTCAACCCCAACCCATGGTGGTGGTGATGGATCTCCAGGGAAGGCTCCCCGTGATTCCAGCGGCTTCCTTGGAGGATCCCCACCCTGGGAGGGGGTGAGGGCCCTTCCCGTGACCTCTGACCTCGCTCCCACAGCTGCCCGGAGCTGCCCTGGTACCTCTCTGCCGGTGACCGCTGCCAGACCCACATCAGCAAGCTGGGGCTGGGCCTGGGCGTGGGGCTGGGGCTGGGCCTCACCATCCTCATCCTCCTCATCCTCTGCATCGTCCTCACCGTCCGCTTGTCGCGAGGGCGGAAGAAATCACCTGGAGCCAGGTGAACGCTCTGTGGGGTCGCGGGAAGGGGATCGGGGCTGTTGGACCCCGAAATTTGAGGGGGGGGGGGTCCAGCAGCTTTGCCCCACGGAGGGATGGGAGGGAGTTGAGGCCCCCTCAAACTTTCCGGGCCCCGCAGCGCCGCCGCCGAGGACGCTTGGCCGGACGGGGGCCGCAACAGCCGCGTCACCGGCATCTACCACGTCAACGGCAGGGGCGGCGGCAAAGGTGGGCCCCGAAACGGGCGGTGACACCGTCCCCGGAGGGGGAGAATCCCCCCCAAAATCCTCACGGGGGTCACGGTCCCTCCTCCTCTTCCTCCTCTTCCTCCGCCCAGGTGCCTACGGACACAACACCTACAAGCCCAGCTCGGAGGTGGCGGAGCCCCCGGCGCCGGTGGGTGACGGGGTGATGTCGGTTTTTGGGGGGGTCTGAGGTTGACCTGGAACCCCAATTTTGACCCCGAACAGTGACCTCAAAACACCAAGCCCGCAACTGTGACCTGGAACCCCGATTTCGACCCCAAACCGTGACTCGAAACGCCCAAGTCCCCAACTGTGACCTGGCGACCCAATTTCGACCCAAAAACCCCTACCAGTGACCTCAACTGTGCCCTCGCAACCCCAAATTTCCACCTCCAGAACCCAAACTCTGACCTCAAACCCCCAAACTCAACCCCGAAACCCCTCTCTTGACCCCCCCCCAAACCGAAACTGTGACCCCCCAAATCCCCCAACCTCAACCCCAACTTCCCACTACCGGACCCCAAACTCCGAACTCCAGCCCGAACCCCAAATTTTGACCTTCAAACCCCCAGCCTCGACACCCAGACTCCCAGCCTTGACCTCAAATCCCCAAAACCCCGACTGTGACCCCACAAACCGCAACGTCGACCTTCAAAACCCCAGTTTTGACCCCAACCCCCCCAATTTTGACCCAATTTTCCAGGTGCTGGCAGAAGCTGCAGCAGCCCTGTGACCACCCCCCAATTCCTGGTGCCCCCCAAGACCCTCGGCACCATCGGGCAGCGACCGGAGCCCTCGGAGCCCTCGTTTTTGGGGGGAAAAAAAAGCGGGATCGGGATCCTCTGTGAGAGAGGAGAGGTCCTCCCATGGTCCTTTATTTTTGGGGGGGGCTTCTCCTTGGAGAGGACATCCCAGAGGGGGGCTTGGGGTTAGATCCGGCTCTGGGGGGCGTCGCCGGAGCTGGAAAATCCTCATCTCCGTGGAAATTATATTTATTAACGTATTTATTTCATCTCCCGAAAAATCGCCCGGGAAAGGTCGGGATGGGATTGGGTGGGGGCAGTGCCGAGGACCCCTCTGGGGGGGGGGTCACGATTTGGGGCTGGGGGTCACCAGTGGGGGTTTTGGGGGTCACGGTTTGGGGGTTTGAGGTCCGTGGTTGAGGTTGTGGAGGTTGAGGTTGGGAGTTTGGGGTCGGGGTTTTGGGGGTCCAGGTTGGAGTTAGATTGGAGTTTTTGGGGGCAGAACTGAGATTTTTGGGGGTCAAGGTTGGAGTTTTGGGGGTCAAGGTCGGGGTTTTGGGGGCAGAACTGGGGTTTTGGGGGTCAAGATTGGAGTTTTGGGGGTCAAGATTGGGGTTTTGATATCTTGGCTGAAGTCTGGGGCGAAGCGAAGGATTTTGGATGTTAAGATTGGGGTTTTGGAAGTTGAAGTTGGGAGTTCGGGGTCGGGGTTGGGCTTTCGGGGGCAAAACTGAGATTTTGGGGATCAATATTGTGGTTTTGGGGGTCAAGATTGGGGTTTTGGGGCTCAAAACTGGGGTTTGGAGGGGACAAGGTTGGGGTTTTGATATCTTAGCTGAAGTCTGGGGTGAAGCGAAGGATTTTGGACGTTAAGATTGGGGTTTCGGAAGCTGGGATTGGAGGTTTGGGGTCTGGGGTTCCTGGCTGGGAGCTTTAGGGTTGAGGTTTTGAGGTCACAATCGGCATTTTGGGATCAGGTTTGGGGCTTTGGAGGACACGGTTGTGTCCTTATAGCCCGAGGTTGGCTTTTGGAGGTCCAAGCTGGGTTTTGGGGTCACTTTTGAGGCACCAATTCGGGGTTTTGAGCGTCGGGAGCGGAGTTTTGGGGTGTCGAGATTGGAGGTTTGGGGGGTCACAGCTGAGATTTTGGGGTCTGAGCATCGAGGAGCGGCGCGGAGGGAATTCCCAACCCCGAACGCAACCAGCCGGGACCGAAACCGGAGAAGGAAGAGCTCCCACGAAACGCCCCTTCGCCAAACACCCAACCCAATAAAACCTGACCTCCCGCCGCCCCAAAATTCCGATTGCCACCCTTCCCACCCCTCCCGGCTCTCGCTCCGCTCGGGAGATAACGGTGTTTGCTTTCTGGGTGGGAAAAGGGCCGTCCCCTCCCAGCAGGTGCGCGGGAGCGGCTGGAAAAGCGGGAAAAGGGCAACCGAAGGCTTTGGGGGGGTTGGTCCTGAAGGACGAGGTGGGGAGGGGGCTCCAAGGGGGGGTCCCAGAGTTCCCTCGTGGGGTTTTTGGGATGTTCGGGGGTGTCGGGTTTGGCCGCCTGAGTCTCCTTTTGGGATGGGGTTTGGCCGTTGGCTGTGGTGACCGATGATGACCCCAACCATGACCCCGGTGGTGACCCCAGCGGTGACCCCAGCGGAGGTCCAAGGGGTCTCCACGGGGTTCCTGGGGTCCAGGAGTGGTCCTGGAAGAGCCTCGGCCGCTCCGTCGCCGCCTCACCCAAGGCGGTGGGAGGTCCGGTCCCTTCCCAACCCCGGAGTCAAAGGTTCCTTCCCCGCCGCTTCTTCCCACGGCTCCGCCGGCTCCCGGCACATTCCGGCTCTGGCATGGTGCCGGCGGAGCAGCCGTGACGGGGGAAAAAATGAAAGTTTCCGTCTTCCATCTCCAATTCCTCCTCCTCTTCATCCCCCAAGGGAGAACGAGTGAGTAGGGCCGGGAATGGGGTTTTTCCTCGGATTGTTTTTTGTTGTTGAGGGATGGGAGGCGACGTCGTGTCCTCCGGGGATTTTCGGCCGGGGATCCCCTGTGGAAGGGCGGCTTCAACCCCATCCCTTCCATTCCCTGGGGAAAAAACTCCGCTCTCCGAGGTCTCATCGCATTGTGGGGTGAATGGGAAATGGGTCAGGGGTCCATGGAAATGGGCTGGGGTCTATGGAAATGGGTCAGGGGTCCATGGAAATGGGTCAGGGGTCTATGGGAATGGGTCAGGGGTCCACGGAAATGGGTCAGGGGTCTATGGGAATGGGTCAGGGGTCCATGAAAATGGGCCGGCGTCTATGGAAATGGGTCAGGGGTCTATGGAAATGGGTCAGGGGTCTATGGAAATGGGTCAGGGATCCATGGAAATGGGTCAGGGGTCCATGGGAATGGGTCAGGGGTCTATGGGAATGGGGCAGGGGTCCATGGAAATGGGTCAGGGGTCCATGGAAATGGGCCGGGGTCCATGGGAATGGGTCAGGGGTCCATGGAAATGGGGCAGGGGTCCACGGAAATGGGGCAGGGGTCCATGGAAATGGGGCAGGGGTCCACGGAAATGGGTCAGGGGTCCATGGAAATGGGTCAGGGGTCTATGGAAATGGGTCAGGGGTCTATGGGAATGGGGCAGGAGTCTATGGGAATGGGTCAGGGGTCCACAGAAATGGGTCAGGGGTCCATGGAAATGGGTCAGGGGTCCATGGAAATGGGGCAGGGGTCCATGGAAATGGGGCGGCGTCTATGGAAATGGGTCAGGGGTCTATGGGAATGGGTCAGGGGTCCATCGGAATGGGTCAGGGGTCTATGGAAATGGGTCAAGGAGTCCATGGAAATGGGTCAGGGATCCATGGAAATGGGTCAGGGGTCCATGGGAATGGGTCAAGGGTCCATGGAAATGGGCTGGGGTCTATGGAAATCAGTCAGGGTCCATGGGAATGAATCAGGGGTCCCTGGGGATGAGTGGGGGGGTTTATGGGAATGGGTCAGGGGTCCCTGGAAATGGGTCAGGGGTCCCTGGAAATGGGTCAGGGGTCCCTGATGATGTATTTGGGTCCTGGGGGATGGATCAGGATCCATAGGGATGGGTTGGGGATCCATGGAAATGGGTCAGGGGTCCCTGGGGTGGGGTCAGGTGTCCCTGGGGATGGATCAGAGTCCACAGGGACGGGTTCGGGGGTCCATGAGGATTTTTTGGGGGGGTCCCTGGGGGTGAATTGGGATCAGAGGGGACGGATCAGGATCCACAGGGATGGGTCAGAAATCCACGGGGATGGGTTTGGGATCCATGGAAATGGGTCGGGGGTCCTCAGGGAGGGGTCAGGTGTCCCTGGGGATGGATCAGAAATCCACAGGGACGGGTTCGGGGCTCCACGAGGAATTTTTTTGGGGATGAACTGGGATCCGAGGGGACGGATCGGGGACGCACGGGGACGGGTCAGGTGCCTCCACCCTCACCTGGTGCCACCACCGGGGACATTCCCGGAGCTCCCTCCCCCCATTCCAACCCCGCTCTTCCCGGTTCCCCGCTCCCTTCCTCCTTCCTCCTCCTCCTCCTCCTCACTCCCTGCTGATCCCGGCGGTTGGGGAGAGCCGATGCCGGTAAAATTCATTAAGAGGCTGCCTTAATTACGCCAGAGCAGCTCATCAAACCAGCCGCAGCGGGAGAACCTCCGGGAGGAGCCACCAGGGTGGGGAAGCGCAGGTTCCACAGGCAGCCAGGATCTTTTATTTTTGGGGTCGTTTTAAGCGTTTTTGGGGTTTTTGTGTTTTTTTTTTTTTAAGGAGTTTTTTTTGTTGTTGTTAATTCTGGGTTCTTTGCCAAGTTGGAAATTTTTCCAGGAAGGGAAAGCTCGATTCGGGCGACCCTTGGCTCCGAGGGTGACCCGCGAAGGTGAGCGAGGTGTCAGCTCAAAGGTGTCACCATCCCTGGAGTTCACCTGGGCGTTCGCTCACCTGGGCACTCGCTCACCTGGGCATTCGCTCACCTGACCGCTCGCTCACCTGGGCACTCGCTCACCTGGGCGCTCGCTCACCTGAGCGCCCGCTCACCTGGGCATTCGCTCACCTGGGCGCTCACTCACCTGGGTGCTCCCTCAGCTGGGCACTCACTCACCTGGGCACACTCTCACCTGAGCGCTCGTTCACTTGGGCACTCGCTCACCTTGGTGCTTGCTCACCTGGACACTTCCTTACCTGGGCGCTCCCTCACCTGGGCACTCACTTACCGGGGTGCTCGCTCACCTGGGCATTCACTCACCTGGGCACACTCTCACCTGGGCACACTCTCACCTGGACACACTTTCACCTGGGCACACTCTCACCTGGGCACACTCTCACCTGGACACACTTTCACCTGGGCACACTCTGACCTGGGCACTCATTCACCTGGGCACACTCTCACCCGGGCACACTCTCACCTGGACACACTCTCACCTGGGCACACTCTCACCTGGGCACTCATTCACCTGGGCACACTCTCACCCGGGCACACTCTCACCTGGACACACTCTCACCTGGGCACACTCTCACCTGGGCACTCATTCACCTGGGCACACTCTCACCTGGACACACTCTCACCTGGGCACTCCCTCACCTGGACGTTCCCTCACCTGGACGTTCCCTCACCTGGACGCTCCCTCACCCACTCACGTGCCCCGGGGGTTCTGTGGGGAAACGAAACCGGGAGCTGCGGGAAGAGGAGGAGAAGGAGGCGAGGAAGGGCCAAGGTCGGGCGCGGGGGGGGAAGGAGAAGCGAGAAACGAAAGTGAAGTTGATAACGGGAGCGATAAGAGAGCAGCTGGGGCTGATAAGGAGCTCCTGGAACCGATAAGGGGCTCCCCGGGAGCGATAACGGCACGTGCGGCACGTGGGGAAGGGTCGGGGCAGCTCCCGAGGGCCTCGGGGCGATGCTCCCGAAATCGAGGAGCTGCGGAGCGAAGGGGAACGTTCCGGAAGGTCCCACCCGCTCCAGGTGGGCTCTGCTGCATCCAAACCTTTCCAACAGGTGTCGTGGGGGCTCCGGAGGAATACCTGGAAAATGGGAAGAGCGAGACCGGGATGGGTGGAGCCCACCCTGGACCGGGACCTCCCCCAGGCATGGACACCTCAGAGCTGCAGGTGGAGGACGGGGAGAGGACGAAACCCGAGCGCGGTGTCCCCACCGAGGTGGAGAACGGGATGAGCTTAACAGGAGATACGAGAGAGCGGAGAGGAACCGAAGGAGAAAACACAGCTGGGAAAGATGGGAAGAAGTTCGACACACTTGAAAGGGACAACACCACTCCAGGGACCACCACGACCCTGGGGACCACCACAACAATCCCTGTGAGCACCACCACCATGGCTGAGACAACCACAACCCCCTATGAGACCACCAGCACCAACCCTGGTACCACCACCAACACCCCTGTGACCATTTCTGCCACCCCTGGCACCACCACAACCCCTGACACCACCACCACCATAGGAGGGTCTACCACAACCTCTGGGACCACCACGACATTCCCTGAGACCACCAGCCCTGAGACCACTGAGTCTCCTGGCTCCACCACCACCATCCCTGAAAACACGTCCCATGAGACCACCACCACCACAAGTGGGACCACTACGGCATCCCCTGAGACCACCAGTCCTGGGATCACAGCCACCAACCCTGAGACCACCACAGCTCCTGACATCACCACCACAATCCCTGAAGCCTCCAGCCCTGGCACCACCACCACCACCTTCTCTGAGACCACCACCACAGCAAGTGGGACCACCATGACGACCCCTGAAACCACCAGCCCTGAGACCACCAGCACCATGCCAGGGACCCCCACCAGTCCTGAGACCACTGTGTCTCCTGGCACCACCACAACACCTGACACCACCACCACCACTTTCTCTGAGACCACCACTACCATAAGTAGGACCACCTCAACCCCTGGCACCAACACCTCCTTGGAGACCACCAGTCCTGAGATCACAACCACCTTCCCTGGTACCACCACAACCACCCCTGAGACAGCCACGATCCCCGGCACCACCACGACATTCCCTGGGACCACCCCCCATGAGACCACCAGCACCACAAGTGGGACCACAATGACCCCTGGGACCACCACCAGACCTGAGATCACAACTCCACTCCCTGAGACCACCACCAGCATGGCTGAGACCACCACAGCCTCCAGTACCCTGGAGACCATCCCTGAAACCTCCAGCCCTGGCACCACCACCACCTTCTCTGAGACCACCACCACCACAGGAGGGACCACCACAGCCCTTGGTAGCACCACGACATTCCCTGACACCACCAATACTGAGATCACCACAACCTTCCCTGAGACCACCACCACACCTGAGACCACCACAACCCCTGACAGGACCATCCCTGAAACCTCCAGCCCTGAGACCACCACCCCTGGGACCCCCACGACATTCCCTGGGACCCCCAGTCCTGAGACCACTGTGTCTCCTGGCACCACCACAACCCCTGACACCACCACCACCTTCTCCGAGACCACCACCACCACAGGTGGGACCACCACAGCCCTTGGTAGCACCACGACATTCCCTGACACCACCAATACTGAGATCTCCAGCCCCTATGGGACCACCACCCCAACACCTGGGGCAAACACCAGCCCTGAGACCACCATGACCCCGGGGACCACCATGACATTCTCTTGGACCACCACCACCACGGCTGAGACAACCACAACCCCCTATGAGACCACCAGCACCAACCCTGGGACCACCACCACCACCCCTGAGACCATTTCTGCCACCCCTGGCACCACCAAAACCCCTGACACCACCACCACCATAAGTGGGTCTACCACAACCTCTGGGACCACCACGGCATTCCCTGAGACCACCAGCCCTGAGACCACTGAGTCTCCTGGCTCCACCACCACCATCCCTGAAAGCACGTCCCATGAGACCACCACCACCACAACCTCTGGGACCACCACGACATTCCCTGAGACCACCAGTCCGGGGATCACAGCCACCAACCCTGAGACCACCACAGCTCCTGACGTCACCACCACAATCCCTGAAACCTCCAGCCCTGGCACCACCACCACCTTCTCTGAGACCACCACCACAGCAAGTGGGACCACCACGAGCCCTGGGACCACCAGCACCATGCCAGGGATCACCACCAGTCCTTGGACCACTTCAGCCACCCCTGACACCACCACCACCTTCTCTGAGACCACCACCACCACAGGTGGCACCACCACAGCCCTTGGTAGCGCCACGACATTCCCTGACACCACCAATACTGAGATCTCCAGCTCCTATGGGACCACCACCCCAACACCTGGGGCAAACACCAACCCTGGGACCACCACGACCCCTGGGACCACCATGACATTCTCTTGGACCACCAGCCCTGAGACCACCACGTCCCCTGGCATGACCCCAACATCTCCTGCTACCACCCTTCCTGAGACCACCACCGCCATCCCTGCGATCTCAACCACCAGCCCTGAGACCACTGAGTCTCCTGGCTCCACCACCACCATCCCTGAAAACCCGTCCCATGAGACCACCACCACCACAAGTGGGACCACCACGGCATTCCCTGAGACCACCAGTCCTGAGACCACTGGCCCCTATGGGACCCCCACCAGTCCTGAGACCGTTTCTGCCACCCCTGACACCACCAGCACCTTCTCCGAGACCACCACCACCACAGGTGGCACCACCACAGCCTTTGGTAGCACCACGACATTCCCTGACACCACCAATACTGAGATCTCCAGCCCCTATGGGACCACCACCCCAACACCTGGGGCAAACACCAGCCCTGAGACCACCATGACCCCTGGGACCACCACGACATTCCCTGTGACCACCACCACCATGGCTGAGACAACCACAACCCCTTATGAGACCACCAGCACCAACCCTGGTACCACCAACACCCCTGAGACCATTTCTGCCACCCCTGGCACCACCACAACCCCTGACACCACCACCATCATAAGTGGGTCTACCACAACCTCAGGGACCACCACGGCATCCCCTGAGACCACCAGTCCTGGGATCACAACCACCAACCCTGAGACCACCACAGCTCCTGACATCACCACAACAATCCCTGAAACCTCCAGCCCTGGCACCACCACCACCTTCTCTGAGACCACCACCACAGCAAGTGGGACCACCATGACATTCCCTGGGACAACTTTGACATTCCCTGGGACCACCAGCCCTGAAACCACCAGCACCATGCCAGGGACCCCCACCAGTCCTGAGATCATTTCTGCCACCCCTGACACCACCACCACCTTCTCTGAGACCACCACCACCACAGGTGGCACCACCACAGCCCTTGGTAGCACCACGACATTCCCTGACACCACCAATACTGAGATCACCACAACCTTCCCTGAGACCACCACCACACCTGAGGCCACCACAACCCCTGACAGGACCATCCCTGAAACCTCCAGCCCTGAGACCACCACCCCTGGGACCCCCACGACATTCCCTGGGACCCACAGTCCTGAGACCACTGTGTCTCCTGGCACCACCACAACCCCTGACACCACCACCACCTTCACTGAGACCACCACTACCATAAGTAGGAACACCTCAACCCCTGGCACCAACACCTCCTTGGAGACCACCAGTCCTGAGATCACAACCACCTTCCCTGGTACCACCACAACCACCCCTGAGACAGCCACGATCCCCGGCACCACCACAACATTCCCTGGGACCACCCCCCATGAGACCACCAGCACCACAAGTGGGACCACAATGACCCCTGGGACCACCACCAGACCTGAGATCACAACTCCACTCCCTGGGACCACCACCAGCATGGCTGAGACCACCACTGCCTCCAGTACCCTGGAGACCATCCCTGAAACCACCAGCCCTGACACCACCACCACCTTCTCTGAGACCACCATGACATTCCCTGGGACCACCAGCCCTGAGACCACCAGCACCATGCCAGGGACCCCCACCAGTCCTGAGACCATTTCTGCCACCCCTGACACCACCAGCACCTTCTCCGAGACCACCACCACCACAGCCGGTACCACCACAGCCCTTGGTAGCACCACGACATTCCCTGACACCACCAATACTGAGATCACCACAACCTTCCCTGAGACCACCACCACACCTGAGGCCACCACAACCCCTGACAGGACCATCCCTGAAACCTCCAGCCCTGAGACCACCACCCCTGGGACCCCCACCACATTCCCTGGGACCCCCAGTCCTGAGACCACTGTGTCTCCTGGCACCACCACAACCCCTGACACCACCACCACCTTCTCCGAGACCACCACCACCATAAGTGGGACCGGTACCACCCCTGGGACCACCATGACATTATCTTGGACCACCATCCCTGAGACCACCACCAGTCCTGAGACCATTGCTACAGCCCCTGACACCACCACAACCATCCCTGTAACATCTGTTCCTGAGTCCACCACCTCTTCTGGGGCCACCACCACAACCCCTGGGAGCACCACCATCATAAGTGGGACCACCATGACCACTGAGACCACCGGCACCATCCCAGGCACCATCCCCACCATCCCTGAGACCATTTCTGCCACCCCTGGTGCCACCACCATCCCTGACACCACGACCACCTTCTCTGAGACCACCACTACCATAAGTGGGACCACCTCAACCCCTGGCACCAACACCTCCTTGGAGACCACCAGTCCTGAGATCACAACCACCTTCCCTGGTACCACCACAACCACCCCTGAGACAACCACGATCCCCGGCACCACCACGACATTCCCTGGGACCACCCCCCATGAGACCACCAGCACCACAAGTGGGACCACAATGACCCCTGGGACCACCACCAGACCTGAGATCACAACTCCACTCCCTGGGACCACCACCAGCATGGCTGAGACCACCACTGCCTCCAGTACCCTGGAGACCATCCCTGAAACCTCCAGCCCTGAGACCACCACCACCTCCTCTGAGACCACCACCACAGCAAGTGGGACCACCACGAGCCCTGGGACCACCAGCCCTGAGACCTCAACCACCATCCCTGAAACCTCCAGCCCTGACACCACCACCACCTTCTCTGAGACCACCATGACATTCCCTGGGACCACCAGCCCTGAGACCACCAGCACCATGCCAGGGACCCCCACCAGTCCTGAGACCATTTCTGCCACCCCTGACACCACCAGCACCTTCTCCGAGACCACCACCACCACAGGTGGCACCACCACAGCCCTTGGTGGCACCACGACATTCCCTGACACCACCAATACTGAGATCACCACAACCTTCCCTGAGACCACCACCACACCTGAGGCCACCACAACCCCTGACAGGACCATCCCTGAAACCTCCAGCCCTGAGACCACCACCCCTGGGACCCCCACGACATTCCCTGGGACCCCCAGTCCTGAGACCACTGTGTCTCCTGGCACCACCACAACCCCTGACACCACCACCACCTTCTCCGAGACCACCACTACCATAAGTGGGACAAGTGCCACCCCTGGGACCACCATGACATTATCTTGGACCACCATCCCTGAGACCACCACCGGTCCTGAGACCATTGCTACAGCCCCTGACACCACCACAACCATCCCTGTAACATCTGTTCCTGAGTCCACCACCTCTTCTGGGGCCACCACCACAACCCCTGGGAGCACCACCATCATAAGTGGGACCACCATGACCACTGAGACCACGGGCACCATCCCAGGCACCATCCCCACCATCCCTGAGACCATTTCTGCCACCCCTGGTGCCACCACCATCCCTGACACCACGACCACCTTCTCTGAGACCACCACTACCATAAGTGGGACCACCTCAACCCCTGGCACCAACACCTCCTTGGAGACCACCAGTCCTGAGATCACAACCACCTTCCCTGGTACCACCACAACCACCCCTGAGACAACCACGATCCCCGGCACCACCACGACATTCCCTGGGACCACCCCCCATGAGACCACCAGCACCACAAGTGGGACCACAATGACCCCTGGGACCACCACCAGACCTGAGATCACAACTCCACTCCCTGGGACCACCACCAGCATGGCTGAGACCACCACTGCCTCCAGTACCCTGGAGACCATCCCTGAGACCTCCAGCCCTGGCACCACCACCACCTTCTCTGAGACCACCACCACAGCAAGTGGGACCACCACGACATTCCCTGGGACCAACAGTCCTGAGACCACCAGCACCATGCCAGGGACCCCCACCAGTCCTGAGACCATTTCTGCCACCCCTGACACCACCAGCACCTTCTCCGAGACCACCACCACCACAGGTGGCACCACCACAGCCCTTGGTGGCACCACCACATTCCCTGACACCACCAATACTGAGATCACCACAACCTTCCCTGAGACCACCACCACACCTGAGGCCACCACAACCCCTGACAGGACCAGCCCTGAAACCTCCAGCCCTGAGACCACCACCCCTGGGACCTCCACGACATTCCCTGGGACCCCCAGTCCTGAGACCACTGTGTCTCCTGGCACCACCACAACCCCTGACACCACCACCACCTTCACTGAGACCACCACCACCATAAGTGGGACCGGTACCACCCCTGGGACCACCATGACATTATCTTGGACCACCATCCCTGAGACCACCACCGGTCCTGAGACCATTGCTACAGCCCCTGACACCACCACAACCATCCCTGTAACATCTGTTCCTGAGTCCACCACCTCTTCTGGGGCCACCACCACAACTCCTGGGAGCACCACCATCATAAGTGGGACCACCATGACCACTGAGACCACCGGCACCATCCCAGGCACCATCCCCACCATCCCTGAGACCATTTCTGCCACCCCTGGTGCCACCACCATCCCTGACACCACCACCACCACCTTCTCTGAGACCACCACGACATTCCCTGGAACTTCATCCCCTGAGACCACCAGCACCACGCCAGGGACCCCCACCAGTCCTGAGACCATTTCTGCCACCCCTGGTGCCACCACAACCCCTGACACCACCACCACCTCCTCTGAGACCACCACCACCAGAAGTGGGACCACCATGACATCCCCTGAGACCACCAGCACAACAGCTGGCACCACCACCACCTTCTCTGAGACCACCACCACAGGTGGGACCACCACGAGCCCTGGGACCACCAGCCCTGAGATCACCACCACCTTCTCTGAAACCACCCCCAATATAAGTGGGACCACCATGACATTCCCTGGGACCACCAGCCCTGAAACCACCAGCACCATGCCAGGGACCCCCACCAGTCCTGAGACCATTTCTGCCACCCCTGACACCACCACCACCTTCTCCGAGACCACCACCACCACCGGTGGCACCACCACAGCCCTTGGTGGCACCACAACATTCCCTGACACCACCAATACTGAGATCTCCAGCCCCTATGGGACCACCACCCCAACACCTGGGGCAAACACCAACCCTGGGACCACCATGACCCCGGGGACCACCATGACATTCTCTTGGACCACCAGCCCTGAGACCACCATGTCCCCTGGCATGACCCCAACATCTCCTGCTACCAACCTTCCTGAGACCACCACCGCCATCCCTGCGATCTCAACCACCAGCCCTGAGACCACTGTGTCTCCTGGCTCCACCACGACCATCCCTGAAAACACGTCCCATGAGACCACCACCACAGCAAGTGGGACCACCACGACATTCCCTGGGACCACCAGTCCTGAGACCACTGGCCCCTATGGGACCCCCACCAGTCCTGAGACCGTTTCTGCCACCCCTGACACCACCAGCACCTTCTCCGAGACCACCACCACCACAGGTGGCACCACCACAGCCCTTGGTGGCACCACGACATTCCCTGACACCACCAATATTGAGATCTCCAGCCCCTATGGGACCACCACCCCAACACCTGGGGCAAACACCAGCCCTGAGACCACCACGACCCTGGGGACCACCACAACAATCCCTGTGACCACCACCACCATGGCTGAGACAACCACAACCCCCTATGAGACCACCAGCACCAACCCTGGTACCACCACCAACACCCTTGAGACCATTTCTGCCACCCCTGGCACCATCACAACCCCTGACACCACCACCACCATAAGTGGGTCTACCACAACCTCTGGGACCACCACGGCATTCCGTGAGACCACCAGCCCTGAGACCACTGAGTCTCCTGGCTCCACCACCACCATCCCTGAAAACACGTCCCATGAGACCACCAGCACCACAGGTGGGACCACCACGACATCCCCTGGGACCACCAGTCCTGGGATCACAGCCACCAACCCTGAGACCACCACAGCTCCTGATGTCACCATGACAATCCCTGAAACCTCCAGCCCTGGCACCACCACCACCTTCTCTGAGACCACCACCACAGCAAGTGGGACCACCACGAGCCCTGGGACCACCAGCACCATGCCAGGGATCACCACCAGTCCTTGGACCACTTCAGCCACCCCTGACACCACCACCACCTTCTCTGAGACCACCACCACCACAGGTGGGACCACCACAGCCCTTGGTGGCACCACGACATTCCCTGGGACCACCAATACTGAGATCACCACAACCTTCCCTGAGACCACCACCACACCTGAGACCACCACAACCCCTGACAGGACCATCCCTGAAACCTCCAGCCCTGAGACCACCACCCCTGGGACCCCCACGACATTCCCTGGGACCACCCTCCCTGAGACCGCCACCATGGTAAGTGGGACCACCACAACCCCTGGAACAACCACAACACTCCCTCAGACCACCCTCCCTGAAACCACCACCACCACCCCTGGGACCCCCACAAGTCCCGAGAACATTTCTACCACCACTGAAACCACCACCACCACCCCTGAAATCACAGTTCCTGAGACCACCAGCACACCTGGGACCACCACGACATTCCCTGGGACCTCCAGCCCTGAGACCACCACAGCTCCTGGCACCACCACAGAATTCCTGGGGGCCACCAGTCCTGAGATGACAACCACCACATTCCCAGAGACCACCACCTCCTATGGGACCACCACATTCCCTGAGACCATCACAACCCCTGGGACCACCACGACATTCCCTGAGACCACTGTATCTCCTGGCACCACCGCGACCATCCCAGAAACCACGTCCCATGAGACCACCACCACCACAAGTGGGACCACCACGGCACTCCCTGGGACCACCAGTCCTGGGATGACCACCACCTTCCCTGAGACCAGAACAACCCCTGGCTCCACTGCCACCATCCCTGAGACCTCCAACCCAGGGAGCACCACCACCATAAGTGGGACCACCACGACATTCCCTGGAACTTCATCCCCTGAGACCACCAGCACCACGCCAGGGACCCCCACCAGTCCTGAGACCATTTCTGCCACCCCTGGTGCCACCACAACCCCTGACACCACCACCACCTCCTCTGAGACCACCACCACCATAAGCGGGACCACCCAAACAACCCCTGAGACCACCACGTCTTTCCCTTGGACCACCATCCCTGAGAGCACCACCACCATCCCTGGGACCATTTCTACAACACCTGAAACCACCACCAACGTCCCTGACATCACAATTGCTGAGAGCACCAGGGCCCCATGGACCACCACGACATTCCCTGGGACCTCCATGGCTGAGACCACAACAGCATTCCCTGGGTCCATCAGCACCAGCCCTGAGACCATTTCTGCCACCCCTGGCACCACCACAACCCCTGACACCACCACCACCATAAGTGGGACCACCACCACCTTCCCTGAGAGCACCACCACCCTTGAGACCAGAACAACCCCTGGCGTGACTTCGACCATCCCTGAGACCACCTTGATCCCTGGGACCACCACGACATTTCCTGGGACCACCAGTCCTGAGACCATCAGCCCAGAGACCACCACATTCCCTGGGACCACCCCCACCAGCCCTGAGACCATTTCTGCCACCTCTGGCACCACCACAACCCCTGAGAGCACCACCACCACCTTCTCTGAGACCACGATCATGGTCAGTGGGACCACCACAGTGACCCCTGAGACCACCATGTCTTTCTCTTGGACCGCCAGCCCAGAGACCACCACCGCCATCCCTGGGACAACCACAGCACCTGGTGCCACCACGACCATCCCTGGGTCCACCAGCCCTGAGCCCACCACTCCCTATGGGACCACCACCATCTTCACTGGGACCAACACCACCCCTGAGACCACAGCGTTCCCTGAGACCACAACAAGCCCTGGGACCACCAGCACAATCCCTGAGACCATTTCTGCCACCACCATCCCTGAGACCACCACCACCTTCTCTGAGACCACCGCCATAAGTGAGACCACCGTGACCTCTGAGACCACCACGACTCCTGGGACCACCACCACCGTACCAGATGTCACCAACATCTCTGACACAACTTACACCACCCCTGCCACCACCACAGTCCCCGAGACCACCACCACCACCAATATAAGTGGGACCACCTCAACCCCTGGGGCAAACACCTCCCCAGAGACCACCAGTCCTGAGATCACAACCACCTTCCCTGGTACCACCACAACCACCCCTGAGACAGCCACGATCCCCGGCACCACCACCACATTCCCTGGGACCACCCCCCATGAGACCACCAGCACCACAAGTGGGACCACAATGACCCCTGGGACCACCACCAGTCCTGAGATCACAACTCCACTCCCTGAGACCACCACCAGCATGGCTGAGACCACCACAGCCTCCAGTACCCTGGAGACCATCCCTGAAACCTCCAGCCCTGAGACCACCACCAGCTTCTCTGAGATCACCACCACAGCAAGTGGGACCACCATGAGCCCTGGGACCACCAGCCCTGAGACCACCAGCCCTGAGACCTCAACCACCAGCCCTGAGACCACCAGCACCATCCCAGGGACTCCCACCAGTCCTGAGACCATTTCCACCACCCCTGGTGCCACCACAATCCCTGACACCACCACCACCTTCTCTGGGACCACCACCACCAGAAGTGGGACCACAACGACACCAGGGACCACCACGACATTCCCTGAGACCACCAGCCCTGAGACCACCACCCTGCATGGGGCCACCACCACCTTCCCTGAGATCATCACCACAACACCTGGGATGACCACCACTGCTGAGACAGCAATGTTCACTGGGAGCAGAACAACCTCTGGCAGAACTACAACGTTCCCTGAAACCACCAGCACTGAGACCACCACCACCATGAGTGGGACCACCATGACATCCCCTGAGACCACCAGCACCATTCCTGGGATCACCACCAGTCCTGAGACCATTTCTGCCACCCCTGGCGCCACCACGATCCCTGACACCACCATCACCTTCTCTGAGGCCACCACGTCTTTCCCTTGGACCACCATCCCAGAGACCACCACCGCTGTCCCTGAGACGGCCACAGCACCTGGTGCCACCACGACCATCCCTGAAACCACCACCACCTTCTCTGGAACCACCACAACTGTAAGTGGGACCACAACGACACCCGGGACCACCACAACCATCCCTGAAGCCACCACAGCCCCTGGTGCCACCATCACCGTCCCTGAAACCACCAGCCCTGAGGCCACCACCACCATAGGTGGGACCACCACCATCCCTGGGACCTTTTCTACAACGCCTGAAACCAGCACGACCATCCCTGAAACCACAATTCCTGAGAGCACCAGGGCCCCATGGACCACCACGACATTCCCTGGGACCTCCATGGCTGAGACCACCACTCACCCAGGGACCACCCTCACCATCTCTGAGACCATTTCTGCCACCGCTGGTACCACCACAACCCCTGAGAGCACCACATCATTCCCTTGGACCTCCATCCCTGAGACCACCACCGCCTATGGGGTCACCACCACCTTCACGAGGACAAACACCACCCCTGAGACAACAACGTTCCCTGGGGCCACCACAATATTCCCTGAAAGCACCAGCCCTGAGACCACCAGCACAACCCCTGAGACAACCACAACACTTGGTGCCACCACAACCACCCCTGGGACCACCAGCCCTGAGACAACAACCTTCTCTGAGACCACAATGACCCCTGGGACCACCACGATGTTCCATGAGACCACCAGCCCTGAGACCATCTCCACTACCCCTGGCACCACCACAATCCCAGACATCATCACCACCTTCTCTGAGACCACCACCACCGTAGGTGGGACCATGACAACCCCTGGGACCACCACGACATTCCCTGAGACCACCAGCCCTGAGACCACCACCCTGCATGGGGTCACCACACCCTTCCGTGGGACCGCCGCTTCAACCCCTGGGACAAGAACCACCCCTGAGACAACAACTTTCCCTGAGAGAACCACGACCTCTGGTACCACCACAACATTTCCTGAGACCACCAGGCCTGAGACCACCACCACCGTAAGTGGGACCACCAGCACCATTCCTGGTACCACCACCACCTTCTCTGAGACCACCACCACCACTGTAAGTGGGACCACAACGACACCAGGAACCACCACCACCATCCCTGGGACCATTTCTACAACGCCTGAAACCATCACGACCATCCCTGAAATCACAATTCCTGAGAGCACCAGGGCCCCATGGACCACCACGACATTCCCTGGGACCACCATGGCTGAGACCACAACAGCATTCCCCGGGTCCATCAGCACCAGCCCTGAGACCATTTCTGCCACCGCTGGCACCACCACAACCCCTGACACCACCACCACCATAAGTGGAACCAACATGACATTCCCTGAAACCACCAGCCCTGAGACCACCACCACCATAAGTGGGACCACCACCACCTTCCCTGAGAGCACCACCACCCCTGAGACCAGAACAACCCCTGGCGTGACTTCGACCATCCCTGAGACCACCTTGATCCCTGGGACCACCATGACATTCCCTGGGACCACCAGTCCTGAGACCACCACCACCATCCCTGGGACCACCCCCACCACCCCTGAGACCTCCACAATCTCTGGGACCACCACGACATTCCCTGCGACCACCAGTCCTGAGACCACCAGCACCATCCCTGGGACCATTTCTACAACGCCTGAAACCATCACGTCCATCCCTGAAACCACAGTTCCTGAGACCACCAGCACGTCTTGGACCACCACGACATTCCCTGGGACCTCCAGCCCTAAGACCACCACCCCCTCTGAGACCACCACCACCTTCCCTGGGACCACCACCTCAACACCTGGGACAAACACCACCTCTGAGACGACAACCTTCCCTGACATCACTATGACCCCTGGTGCCAACACAGCCATCCCTGAGACCACCCAACCTGAGACCACCACCACCACCACGGCTGAGATCACAACAACCTTCCCTGAGACCACCACCGCTGTGAGTGGCACCACCACGACCATCCCTGGGACCACCACACCCACTCCTGGGACAACCACCACCCCTTGGACCACCACAATATTCCCTGAGACCACCCATCCTGAGACCACCAGCACCGTCCCTGTGCCCACCACCAGTGCTGGGACCACCCCCACCTCCCCTTGGTCCCCCACGACCCCTGAGACCACCACAGCCCTTGGGGTCACCTCCAGCCCTGAGACAACCGTGACACCTGGAGCCACCACCAGCCCTGGCACCAGCAGCGCCCCTGGGACCACCATGGCGTGGGGGACAACCACCACACTTGAGACCACCACACCTGGGACCACAGCCCCTGAGACCACCACACCTGGGACTACCACACCTGGGACCACCACACCTGAGACCACCACAACCCCTGGGACCACCACACCTGGGACCACCACATCTGGGACCACCACACCTGAGACCACCACAACCCCTGGGACCACCACACCTGGGACCACCACACCTGGGACTACCACACTTGAGACCACCACACCTGGGACCACCACACTTGAGACCACCACACCTGGGACCACCACACCTGGGACCACCACACCTGAGACCAACACAGCCCCTGAGACCACCACACCTGGGACCACCACAACCCCTGGGACCACCACACCTGGGACCACCACACCTGGGACCACCACATCTGGGACTACCACACCTGGGACCACCACACCTGGGACCACCACACCTGGGACTACCACACCTGGGACCACCACACCTGGAACCACCACACCTGGGACCACCACACCTGGGACCACAGCCCCTGAGACCACCACACCTGGAACCACCACACCTGGGACCACCACACCTGGGACTACCACACCTGGGACCACCACACCTGGGACCACCACACCTGGGACCACCACACCTGAGACCACCACACCTGGGACCACCACACCTGGGACCACCACAGCCCCTGAGACCACCACACCTGGGACCACCACAACCCCTGGGACCACCACACTTGAGACCACCACACCTGGGACCACCACAGCCTCTGAGACAACCAGTCCTGGGACCACCACACCTGGGACCACCACACCTGAGACCACCACACCTGGGACCACCACACCTGGGACCACCACACCTGGGACTACCACACCTGGGACCACCCCAGCCCCTGAGACCACCACAGCTCCCGAGACCACCACATCTGGGACCACCACACTTGAGACCACCACACTTGAGACCACCACACCTGGGACCACCACACCTGGGACCACCACACCTGAGACCAACACAGCCCCTGAGACCACCACACCTGGGACCACCACACCTGAGACCAACACAGCCCCTGAGACCACCACACCTGGGACCACCACACCTGGGACCACCACAACCCCTGGGACCACCACACCTGGGACCACAACCCCTGGGACCACCACACCTGGGACCACCACACCTGGGACCACCACACCTGAGACCAACACAGCCCCTGAGACCACCACACCTGAGACCACCACACCTGGGACCACAGCCCCTGAGACCACCACACCTGGAACCACCACACCTGGGACCACCACACCTGGGACCACCACACCTGGGACCACCACACCTGGGACCACAACCCCTGGGACCACCACAGCCCCTCAGACCACCACACCTGAGACCAACACAGCCCCTGAGACCACCACACCTGGGACCACCACACCTGGGACCACCACACCTGGGACCAACACAGCCCCTGAGACCACCACACCTGAGACCACCACAACCCCTGGGACCACCACACCTGGGACCACCACAGCCTCTGAGTCCACCACACCTGGGACCACCACACCTGAGACCACCACACTTGAGACCACCACACCTGGGACCACCACAACCCCTGGGACCACCACACCTGGGACCACCACACCTGGGACCACCACAGCCTCTGAGTCCACCACACCTGGGACCACCACACCTGAGACCACCACACCTGAGACCACCACACCTGGGACCACCACAGCCCCTGAGAGCACCAGAACCCCTGGGACAGCCACAATGAGTCCTGGGGCCACCACCACCAGTCCTGGGACCACCACAACCCCCCCTGGAACCACCACAATCCCAGACACCACCACCCCACCCTTCTCTGAGACCACCACCACCATAATTGGGACCACTGTGACACCTGGGACCACCATCCCTGGGACAACCACCCCCTCTTGGACCACCTCCACCTTCCCTGTGACCACAACCACAACCCCCAGGACAAACACCCGTCCTGAGACAACAACGTTCCCCGAGAGCACCACGACTCCTGGGACCACCATGAAATTCCCTGGGACCACCACCCCTGGGACCACCAGCACTGTCCCAGTGATCACCACCAGTCCTGAGACCACCAGCACATTCCCTGAGACCACCAACACCATCCCTGGAACCACCACCATCCCTGAGACCATTTCCACCACCCCTGGCACCACCACAACCCCTGACACCACCACCACCTTCTCTGAGACCACCACCACCATAAGTGGGACCACCACAGTGACCCCTGAGACCACCACGTCTTTCCCTTGGACCTCCATCCCAGAGGCCACCATGACCATACCTGAAACCACCAGCCCTGAGACCACCACCCCCTATGGGACCACCACCATCTTCACTGGGACCACCACTGCCCCTGAGACAACAACGTTCCCTGGGACCACAACAACATTCCCTGGGACCACCACTCCTGAGACCACCAGCACCACCCCAGTGATCACCACCAGTGCTGAGACCACCACAACACCTGGTACCACCACAACATTCTCTGAGACCACCAGAACAATCCCTGAGACCACCGCCACCATCCCTGAGGCCATTTCCACCACCCCTGGTGCCACCACCACCCCTGACACCACCACCACCTTCTCTGAGACCACCACCACCATAAGTGGAACTACAACAACATTCCCTGAGACAACCACGTCGTTCCCTTGGTCCACCACCACCATGGCTGAGACAACCACAACCCCTGGTGCCACCATGACCATCCCTGAAACCACCAGCCCTGAGACCACCACACCCTCTGGGACCACCACCACCCCTGAGACAACAACGCTCCCTGAGACCACCATGACACCTGGGACCACCAGCACATTCCCTGAGACCACCAGCACCATCCCTGGAACCACCACCATCCCTGAGACCATTTCCGCCACCCCTGGCACCACCACAACCCCTGACACCACCACCACCTTCTCTGAGACCACCACCACCATAAGTGGGACCACCACAGTGACCCCTGAGACCACCACGTCTTTCCCTTGGACCTCCATCCCAGAGACCACCACCATGGCTGAGACAACCACAGCACCTGGTGCCACCACAACCATCCCTGGGACCACCAACCCTGAGACCACCACCCCCTCTGGGACCACCACCATCTTCACTGGGACCACCACTTCAGCAGCTGGGACCACCACTGCCCCTGAGACAACAACGTTCCCTGGGACCACAACAACATTCCCTGGGACCACCACTCCTGGGACCACCAGCACCACCCCAGTGATCACCACCAGTGCTGAGACCACCACAACACCTGGGACCACCAGCACATTCCCTGAGACCACCAGTACCATCCCAGGGACCACCACCATCCCTGAGACCATTTCCACCACCCCTGGCACCACCACAACCCCTGACACCACCACCACCTTCTCTGAGAGCACCACCACCATAGGTGGGACCACCACAGTGACCCCTGAGACCACCACGTCTTTCCCTTGGACCTCCATCCCAGAGACCACCACCACCATCCCTGAGACAACCACAGCACCTGGTGCCACCACGACCATCCCTGGGACCACCATCCCTGAGACCACCACCCCCTATGGGACCACCACCATCTTCACTGGGACCACCACTTCAGCAGCTGGGACCACCACTGCCCCTGAGACAACAACGTTCCCTGGGACCACAACAACGTTCCCTGGGACCACCACGACCAGTCCTGAGACCATCTCTACCACTCTTGTCACCTCCACGGCCCCCGGCACCACCACCATCCCAGACACCACCGCCACCACCGGGACCACTGCCACGACCATTGGGACTTCTCCCACCAGTCCTGGGACCGCCCCCACCCCTGAGAGCACCCCCAGAACCACTGGGACCACCAGCAGCAGCCCTGGATCCACCACTATGGCACCTGGGACCTCCGAAACCACCCCTGGGACCAACATCACCACACCTGGGACCACCACCACACCTGGGACCAACACCACCACTCCTGTGGCCATCACCACCACGGTTGTGACCAACGTCACAACCCCTGGGACCATCACCACCACCCCTGTGCCCATCACCACCACTCCTGTGGCCATCACCACCACTCCTGGGACCAACGCCACCACCCCTGGGACCAACGCCACCACCCCTGGGACCAACACCACCACTCCGGTGCCCATCACCACCACCCCTGGGACCAACACCACCACCCCTGGGACCAACACCACCACCCCTGGGACCAACACCACCCCTGGGACCAACGCCACCACTCCTGTGGCCATCACCACCACCCCTGGGACCAACGCCACCACCCCTGGGACCATCACCACCACTCCTGGGACCAACACCACCACTCCTGTGGCCATCACCACCACCCCTGGGACCAACGCCACCACCCCTGGGACCATCACCACCACTCCTGGGACCAACACCACCACTCCTGTGGCCATCACCACCACTCCTGGGACCAACACCACCACTCCTGTGACCAACACCACCCCTGGGACCAACACCACCACCCCTGGGACCATCACCACCACCGCTGGGACCAACACCACCACCCCTGGGACCAACACCACCACCCCTGGGACCATCACCACCACCGCTGGGACCAACACCACCACCCCTGGGACCATCACCACCACCCCTGGGACCAACACCACCACCCCTGGGACCAACACCACCACTCCTGTGCCCATCACCACCACCCCTGGGACCAACACCACCACTCCTGTGGCCATCACCACCACTCCTGTGACCAACACCACCACTCCTGTGACCAACGCCACCACTCCGGTGCCCATCACCACCACCCCTGGGACCATCACCACACCTGTGACCAACACCACCACCCCTGGGACCAACACCACCACTCCTGTGACCAACACCACCACCCCTGTGGCCATCACCACCACTCCTGTGACCAACACCACCACTCCTGTGACCAACGCCACCACTCCGGTGCCCATCACCACCACCCCTGGGACCAACACCACACCTGTGACCAACACCACCACCCCTGGGACCAACGCCACCACCCCTGGGACCAACGCCACTACTCCTGGGACCAACGCCACCACTCCTGTGCCCATCACCACTCCTGGGACCATCACCACCACCTCTGGGACCAACACCACCACCCCTGTGCCCATCACCACTCCTGGGACCATCACCACCACCCCTGGGACCAACACCACCACCCCTGGGACCAACACCACCACCGCTGGGACCAACACCACCACCGCTGGGACCAACGCCACCACCCCTGGGACCAACGCCACCACTCCTGTGACCAACACCACCACTCCTGTGGCCATCACCACCACCCCTGGGACCATCACCACACCTGTGACCAACACCACCACCCCTGGGACCAACACCACCACCCCTGGGACCAACGCCACTACTCCTGGGACCAACGCCACCACACCTGTGACCAACACCACCACTCCTGTGGCCATCACCACCACCGTTGGGACCAACACCACCACTCCTGTGGCCATCACCACCACCCCTGGGACCAACACCACCACTCCTGGGACCAACACCACCACCCCTGGGACCAACACCACCACCCCTGTGGCCATCACCACCACCGTTGGGACCAACACCACCACTCCTGTGGCCATCACAACCACCCCTGGGACCATCACCACCACTCCTGTGACCAACACCACCACTCCTGTGCCCATCACCATCACCCCTGGGACCAACGCCACACCTAGCACCACCACCACACCTAGGACCACCACCACCACACCTAGCACCACCACCACCACACCTAGGACCACTACCACCACACCTAAGACCACCACCACCACCACAACCACCACCACCACAACCACCACAACCACCACCACCACCACCACCACCACCACTCCGCACTCCACCACCACTCCAGGTACTTCCCACCCCTCCTTCCACCCTCTCCCGTTTCCGTGTCCTTTCCCGTTCCTCTGCCATCTCCTTTCCTTCCAGGGACCTGCCACAACGGCGGCACCTGGGTCAACGGCCACTGCCAGTGTCCCCCCGGCTTCTCCGGGGACATGTGTGATGACGTCAGAGACACCATCCAAACCCAAGCCCGTAGGAATTCCGTCCTTTTTTTTGGGAGGGGGGGATGCGTCCGGCGGTGGGATAAGATCTGACGGGGTGAGGAGGATCTGGAGGGGTTCCCCAGGTGGGGGTGAACCAGGTGTGACCGTATCCCCGCTCCGTAGGGGTGTCGGAGTCTCTCCGGACCCTAAATTTTGGGAAGAGGTGGTGGGTCCTGCCCACCGAGGGTGAGGATCCACCTGAGATTCCCACCTGGAAGTTTTGGGACGTGGGGGATGACGCAGCTCCAAACCGTCAGCAGGACCGGGATCCACCTGGGAGGACCAGGTGGGAGTTTTGGGAAATTGCTGGGATCACCCAGCGGAGCCGCGGGGTCACTGAGGTTCTCCTCTGACGGGTGGAGGACGTTTCTCCTGGTTCCTTCACAACAAGCCCCAAGCTCACGGGATTTGGGGGAGGATCCACGGGGTCCCACCTGCGTCCCACCTGCCTCACGGCCCGGTTTTGGACATTCCCAGAGACCAACGGGACGGTGCAGGTGGAGCTGCGGGTCACCAACCGGGACTTCACCGAGGACCTCGAGGACCCCACCTCACCCACCTACGTCGAGTTCATCCAGGACTTCACCAAGCAGGTGAAGGGGCACGAGACCCCCTCCCACCACACGCACCTGGGGGGTCGGGATCTACCTGGAGGAACGTCCGGACGCGCGCCGGGATCTCCAAATCCTCGCGTGGTGTCCTCCGGGTCCACCGGGGCGGATTTTGGGAGGGGAACCCCTGAAAATGAGGGAGATCCGGGAGGATGAGCAGGGTACGGACCCAGCCGTCCCACCTGGAGGCATCTTCTCTTCCAGATGGACGTGGTCTACGCCGACATCGAGGGGTACAAGGGCATCGAGGTGCACAGTCTCAAGTGAGCGCCGCCGTCGCCGGGACGGGGATTTTTGGGGTTCATTCCATGGGGAAAAGGGCGTTCGGATGGGAACGGTGACATTCGGGTGGGGACGGTGACGTTCAGATGAGGACGGTGACGTTCAGATGGGGACGGTGACATTCGGATGGGGATGGTGACGTTCAGATGAGGATGGTGATGTTTGGATGGGGACAGTGATGTTTGGATGGGCACGGTGACGTTCAGATGAGGACGGTGACATTCGGGTGGGGACGGTGACGTTCAGATGAGGACGGTGACGTTCGGATGGGGACGGTGACATTCGGGTGGGGATGGTGGCGTTCAGATGAGGACGGTGACGTTCGGATGGGGACGGTGATGTTTGGATGAGGACGGTGACGTTCAGATGAGGACGGTGACGTTTGGATGGGGACGGTGACGTTTGGATGAGGACGGTGACGTTCGGATGGGGACGATGACGTTCGGAGGGGGACGGTGGCGTTTGGATGGGGATGGTGACGTTCGGATGGGAATGGTGACGTTCAGATGGGGACGGTGACATTCGGATGGGGACGGTGACGTTTGGATGAGGACGGTGACGTTCAGATGGGGACGGTGATGTTTGGATGGGGACGGTGACGTTCAGATGGGGACAGTGACATTCGGATGGGGACAGTGACATTCGGATGAGGACGGTGACATTCGGATGAGGACGGTGACGTTTGGATGGGGACGGTGACGTTAGGATGGGGACGGTGACGTTCGGATGGGGACGGTGACGTTCGGATGGGGTGGTGACGTTCAGATGGGGACGGTGATGTTTGGATGGGGACGGTGACATTCGGATGGGGACGGTGACATTTCTCTCCAGGCCTGGCAGCGTGGTGGTGGATCACAGCATCATCGTGTCCCTCATGGTGACCGCCCAGAGCCAGGAGAAGCTCCAGAACATCACGGCCAACGTGCAGGAGAAGATCGAGCAGGCGGCAACGCAATTAAACTGCACCAACGGTACCTCGTCACCTTCCCACCGTGGTGGGGCCGGGGACCACCAGGGAGTCACCTGTGGGGTGGGGAGGGGACAACCCCTGGAGGGGCTGCGGGGCCGTGTCCCCCCGCCCGAATTTGACCTCTCCTACAGGTGACATGTGCTTCAACTCCTCCGAGGCCGTGGTCACCGAAACCCCGCTGGAATTCGATGAGGAGGGTGAGTGGATGGGGAGGTCCCACCTGGGTCTGGGGTCTCCAGAGTCCTGTTGACCTCTCTCCCTTCTCCAGCCTACTGCCGGAGCCAAGCGCCCGAGGGATACCGGGAGTTCTTCTTCCCCAACCTGACGAGCTCCGGGTTGACCTGCATGTCCAACTGCACGCCGGGCACGGCCAGCACCATTGACTGCAACCGGGGAAAGTGCCTCGTCACCCACAGAGGTCCTCAGTGCTTGTAAGGGCTGAAGGAAGTTCATCCTCCTCTTCCAAAGCCGTCCCGCCTTCTGGTGGATCTCCATGGTCACGCCCGAGCTGTTTTATGCGCGGAAATGGGTCAGGAATGATCAGGGTTGGAGCAGGGTCTTGGTCCACGTGGTGGATCTCCATGGTCATTTCCATGGAAATGGGTCAGGAACCACCAGAGTTGGAGCAGATTCTTGATCCACACCGATCCAGCCTTCTGGTGGATCTCCATGGTCACGCCCAAGCTGTTTTCTTCGTGGAAATGGGTCAGGAATCACCAGGGTTGGAGCAGTTTCTTGGCCCATGTGGTGGATCTCCATGGTCATTTCTAAGCTCCTTTCTGCATGGAAATGGGCCAGGAATCACCAGGGTTGCAGCTGATCCTTGGTCCACGTGGTGGATCTCCATGGTCATTTCCATGGAAATGGGTCAGGAATCATCAGGGTTGGAGCAGGGTCTTGGTCCAAGTGGTGGATTTCCATGGTCATTTCCATGGAAATGGGTCAGGAACCACCAGGGTTGGAGCTGATTCTTGGTCCACACGGATCCAACCTTCAGGAGGATCTTCAGACCCACCTCCAAGAGGTCAGAAATCGCTGAGGTTGGTGTAGGGTCTTCCTCTACATGCATGCAAACCTTCTGATGGATCTCCACCGTCATCTCCAGGGTTAAACCCCCGAGGTGGAGCAGGGCTTGAGGCTGCAGGGATGGGGCTGGGGTGGGAGGGGTTTCTTCTGGAGGTCCCAGCTTTGGGTTGACCCCCGTCGTCACCCTCCCCACCAGCTGCGACGAGACCCATCTGTACTGGTACCAAGACGACCGCTGCACGTCCCGGGTCAGCAAACTGGCCGTGGGCCTGGGCTTGGCCGTGGCCGTCCTGGTCATCGTGGTCGCCGTCCTCTCCATCTTCCTCATCCTGGCTCGGAGATCTAAGTCCTTCAACATGTGAGAGGGGACGGGTTTGGGGAGGGGGTCTCCAAGGGCTGGGACAACTCGTTGGGTTGTCGGTGTCCAAGATGTTCCTCATCCTCGGTGAAGGTTGTGGGGGGCACCTCGGTTCTTTGTGGGTGGTGTGGAGGAGCTGGGGAGGGGTCCAGGCAGGATTGGACCTGCTGATGGGGACCCCCCCCCCTCCCCGCACCCCCTGCCCCGTCCCCAGAGCCGAGAAGAAGATGATGGAGACGTGGTACCAGGACACCAGCGAGGAGTGGAGCCCCCAAGGAAGTTTCACCTTCCAGAACCAAGGTGGGCGTGGAGCGGGTTGGGGTCTCTGGTGACCCCACGGGGGTGGTGGGGTTGGTTTGGGCCCCCCATCCCCACCTCGAGACCCCTCATGGAACCCTCCCGTCCCACAGGTGCCCGGCTCGAGGATGAACATCCAGTCAACCTGGAGGCCGTGGAAATGTCAACGCCGGTGAGTTCCCCTCATCCTGCTGGGGTGGGAGAGGGGAAGTGGGGACATCCCAGATGTTCCTGACACCCCAGATGTTCCTGACACCCCATTTTCCTCTGGGACTTTTCCGGCACGTCCTCACAGATCCAAATCCCTCGTCCGCAGAAGATCGTCACCCAGTTCTGAGACGTGGTGTGGTAGGGAGGTGATTTCCACCACCTGAACCTCACCATCATCTTCATCATCATCGTCATCATCATCGTCATCAACGTCAACATCATCGTGATCAACACAATCACCATCAACATGATCGTCAAAATTCTCATCATCACCATCATTATCATCATCACCGTCATTATTATCACCACCAACATGATCGTCATCTTCACCATCATCATCATCACCACCATGATCACCATCACCATCATCATCACCATCATTATCATCACCATCATCGTCATCACCATGATCACCATCACCATCATCATCATCACCATCACCATCACCATCATCATCATTATCATCACCATCATCATCACCATCATCATCATCACCATCACCATCATCATCATTATCATCACCATCATCATCATCACCATCATCACCATCATCATCATCACCAAAATGATTCACCACCACCATCACCGAGTTCCCCCCCAGCACTGCAGGACAACCTGGACCTTCTCCTGAGGAGGTCACCTTGACCCCCCGCCCTCATCTTCATCCTCTTCCTGGACCCCTCCTCCTCTTCCTCCGAGCACTTTCAAGGTCACGACCCCGACTCGGGGAGGGTCATGACCCCGCTTTCAGGATGTCACCTCACCTCCAGCAGCACTTTTGGGTCCTGACCCCACCTGAAAGGTCACGTCCCCACCTCCAAGGTCACGTCCCCACCTCCCTCCCTCCCTCCCTCCCTCCCCCAAATTTCAAGGGTCAGGATCTCCCCCACCCCACCCCAAAAAAGGGGGCTGGACCCTCTGGTTCTTAATGAAGTCACTGGAATGTCTCTGGTGTTACTGGTTTGTACTGGGACAACCATAGCCACGGCCTGGGGAGGGGACAAACGTCCCCCACCACCCCTCTGGAGCTATTTTTGGGGTGTGGGGGGGGTGACACCTGGGGGGGTGACACCTCGCTCCGGCAGGGGACACGCCCACCGCATGTCAGCACCCTCCAGGTGTGTTTGGGGCCACACCTGGCCACGCCTCCAGGTGTTTGGGACTTTGGTCCCGTTCCCGGCTCCGGAAGCCGTAAAAATGTTGGGTTTTATCCAAGAGCGGGGCGGGGAGGGAATTGGCCCAGGGCCAGGTGCCACCAGGAGAGCTGGAGATGTGTCCTGTGTCCTCCTGCCCCATCGGCGGCGTGGGAGAGGGCGGCGGGGTGGTGGGGGTCACGGTGGTGGGGTGGTCATGGGGTAATGGGGGGTCACAGTGGTGGGGTGGTCACAGTGGTGGGGTGGTCATGGTGGTCATGGGGGTCATGGTGGTGGGATGGTCATGGTGATCATGGGGGTCACGGTGGTGGGGTGGTCATGGTGGTCATGGTGGTCATGGTGGTGGGGTAGTCATGGGGTCGTGGTGGTCGCGGTGGTGGAGAGGTCACGGACTGGAGCGGTCATGGGGATGGTGGTGGTCACGGTGGTGGGGTGGTCACAGTGGTGGGGTGGTCATGAGGTTGTGGTGGTCATGGGGTGGTGGTGGTCGCGGTGGTGGGATGGTCATGGTGATCATGGGGGTCACGGTGGTGGGATGGTCATGGTGATCATGGGGGTCACGGTGGTGGGGTGGTCATGGGGTAATGGGGGTCACGGTGGTGGGGTGGTCACGGTGGTGGGGTGGTCATGGACTGGAGTGGTCATGGGGTTCGTGGGGGTCACAGTGGTGGGGTGGTCCTGGGGACATGGTGGTCACGGTGGTGGGGTGGTCACGGACTGGAGTGGTCATGGTGGTGGAGTGGTCATGGGGGTCATGGGGTTTATGGGGTTTGCGGGGTTCGTGGAGGTCATGGTGGTGGGAGGGGTCATGGTGGTCGATTGTCCACCTTGAGACCCCCTCAATGTCCCCCCTACCCAAGGGTGGCACCACTTTGGGACCCCCTCAATGCCCCCCAAAACCACCGGTGACGCCACCTTGAGACCCCCTCAATGTCCCCCAAAACCAAGGTTGGCACCACCTTGAGACCCCTTCAGTGTCCCCCCCACCCGAGGGTGGCACCACCGTGTCACCCCCTCAATGTCCCCACCACCCCAAGGTGCCACCACCTTGTCACTTCCTCGGTGCCCCCTGCTCCTCGAGCCACCACAGCCGCACCTGCTCCCAGCCCTTTGCCCCCGTGGGAAGGAGGTGCGGAGCGGAGGAACCTCCGTGGTGACACCTCGTTCCAGGACCGGGGACAAGGACGACTTGTCCCGCACACGTCACCGGTCGAGGTCGGGTTGTCCAAAGAGCAGTTCCCAAACAATCAGCAATTACCTCACCCCCGATAATTATTATTATTATTACTATTATTATTTTTTTTCCCCTTCCTCGTTTAGACGTGTCTTCCCTCCGATTCGCTCCTCGTCCCCAGCCCAGCCCCGGCCCTGCGGTGGAGCCGCCTCCTGTCCCCAGCAGGTGACAACAACGTGGCTGCGGACGGATTTTTTAATCATAAATAGTTCCGTGCGCAAACGGCCGCGCGGGGAGGAAGAGGAGGGTGGATCCCGCCATCCTCCCCACCCCCATGTCCCTGTGTCACCCCCCACCCCCCCATTGTCCCCGTGTCCCCTCTCCGGTGGCTCCGCTCAGGGCACCACGGTCGGTCTCCGGATGTGCATCTGGGGAGGAAGGAGACAGAGGGGAGGATGAGGATGAGGATGAGGATGATGATGATGGGGGGAGCAAAAAGGGAGGGGACCACATCGGGGTCCCGGGGACGTGCCACCCACCATCCTCGAGGTGTCCACCCTCTCCAGGTTGATGCAGGTGGTGCTGGAGGTCTCCATGTCTGTGGGGCAGAAGAAGAAGCGTCGTGGACACCCTGGGTGTCACAGAGACCCCACCCCACCCCACCCCACCCCACGTCCCCGTTACCTTCCCAGGTGGCCGCCACGTTCCTCGCGGCGAAACCTTGGGATCCGTCCCAGTTGCCGTCTTCGTCGCTGTACAGCTCCGAGCGGGACCTCAGCATGTTCCTGCGTGGTGGGACCGGCAGTTGTGAGACTCAGGACCACCGTGGTGGGACCACGGCAGCCGTGAGACTCGGGACCACCATGGGACCCTCCCCGGTTCACCCACCCCACGGTGACACCTTTACCTGTACTGCTCCTTCTGCCTCCGGGATCTCAGCAGGAAGATGGTGAAGATGGTGGCGACCAGGACCAAGACGGCCACCGGAACGCCCACGGCCACCCCCACCTTGCTGACGCGGGATCTGCAGGCGCTGTCCTGGTACCAGTAGGCTGCCAGGTCCGAGCATCTGGTGGGAGAGGACATGGTGGTCATGGTGGTGGGGTCGCCATGGTCATGGTGGTCATGGGAGTCGTGGTGGTGAGGTCACCATGGTCATGGGGCTCATGGTGGTGGGGTTGTCATGGTGGTCATGGTGGTAAGGTCACCATAGTCATGGTCATGGTGGTCATGGTGGTCATGGGGGTCATGGTGGTCATGGTGGTCATGGGGGTCATGCCGGTGGAGTCACCATGGTCATGGTCATGGTGGTCATGGGAGTCATGGTGGTGAGGTCACCATGAACATGGTGGTCATGGTGGTCATGGGGGTCATGGTGGTGGGGTTACCATGGTCATGGGGGTCATGGTGGTCATGGTGGTCATGGGGGTCACGGTGGTCATGGTGGTCATGGTGGTAAGTTCACCATAGTCATGGTCATGGTGGTCATGGGGGTCATGGTGGTGAGGTCGCCATGAACATGGTGGACATGGTGGTCATGGGGGTCATGGGGGTCATGGCAGTGGGGTCACCATGATCATGGGGGCATGGCAGTGGGGCGGTCACAGCTGTGGGGTCACCTCGGGGGTCACCATGGCGGGCAGATCACGGGGATCATGAGAACATGGTGGGATTTCAGGGGGGGGACACCACCCATTTCTGGGGGGCCGCGTCCTTACTGGCACCGCGGCCCCGTGGAGGCCACGGAGCAGCTGCCGTGGACGCAGGGCAGGGCGTCGCCGTGGCGCCGGTCGCAGCGGGTGATGCAGACGACGCCGGCGCTCGTCAGCAGCGGCGTGTAGTAGGCTCTGAACTCCTCCTGGATGACGGCGTCGCACAGACCTGAGGGTGGAGACGCGGGGCTCAGCTTTTTGGGGGGGCGCTCCGGACGCTGAGAGCTGGGGGGACACCCAAACGCCCCCGTGGGGTTTCACTCACGTCCTTCCACCTCTTGCACCCCGAACTTCTGGACGGCGGTGGAGGTGGCGTTGAAGCAGAGGGAACCTGGCACGGAGAAGAGGAGCTGCTGGGTGGACAACCCCGAGGCCGGCCGCCCGCAGCCGGGACCCGGCGCCGGCGGTCACTCACAGTTCTTCCCGGTGCAGTTGCCGTCGCAGTCGGTGTAGTCGTGGAAGGCGGTGACGAGGTCCTTGGAGATGCCCTCCACCGTCTCGTTGACCTTGGAGCTGGCCGGGACCACCAGGATGACATCATAGTCCACCACGATGCTGCCGTTTCTGAGGGGAGAAGAAGCGGCGCTGGGCTCCGGGACAAACCGGGACCAGTTCGGGACGCCCGGTGTGAGGGGACACCACGGGGCTGGAGGAAACCCCACGGACGCGACGTGGCTCGGAGGGATGCGGATGCGCCGAACTTCAAGGGAATCGCCTCAAACTGGCTCCCCCCCATGGAGGCCTTCATCCCAAACCACCCCAGCGGAGCACTGGAGAAGGTCAGGACCCCACCTGGCCACCGGTGGGGACTCACCTCAGGCTTTTGATGGTCACACCTTGGTAGCCCTCGATGTGCCCATAAATCTTCCTCATCTGGAAGAGAAAGAGAAGCTGGGGGAGATCCAGGCCACCATCGTGGCCCACGTCCCCCTCGAGGGGTTGTCCCCAGGGTCACCCCTGGCACGGCTCCAGCCCTGACCTGCTCCTGGAAGGTTTTCTCGAAGTCCATGTAAGCATCTGAAGATGTATTTTTGAGATCCTCGGAATACTTCCTGTTGTCGACTTTGGTTGTCATCTCCACCGTGGCGTTCATCGTCACTTGGCCCAGCAGAGGAGACCCATAAGGAGGAGACCCGGGTGTCCCCATCCCACCCCTGGTGACCTTGGCCAGCCTGGTCCCTCCACGGTGACCTCAATCCCAGATCAGTCTCACCAAGGTGACCCCATTTCTTGGTTGGTGACCTCTGTGGTGACCCACCCTCATCCCGGGGTCGGTCCCTCCATGGCTGCCCCAATCCCCAGCTGGTCCCTCCTTGCTGGTCCTGTCCCCTGGTCGATCCCTCTGAGGTGGTCCCAATCCCAGGTCTGCCCCACCACGGTGGTCCCAACCCTCAGAGGTGGCCCCAGCCCGGGTCCTGATCTGGTGGCCATCCTCCCACACCTTGGGGCAGATCCCTACCGTTTTTGATCTCCACCACGTCCTTGGCCAGCTGGCACCTGTCCCCTTGGAAGTTCGGGGTGCACAGGCAGGCGCCGTTGGACCAGGTGCCCCCATTTTGGCAGATGAGCTCCTCGCAGGAGTCACCTTGGAACCCATCGGGGCACAAGCACTTGCCATCTATCCACGTGCCACCGTTCTGGCACTGACCTGGGAGAAGGACCCG
>JBBAXF010000116.1:89719-130259 GCA_037837765.1 Delichon dasypus | reverse complement strand
AAGGAAAGGAAAAAAGGCGGGGGAAAGGGAAAAAATGAGGAAAAATAGGAAAAAGGAGGAAAAATGAGAAAAAGGAGGAAAAAAGAGGAAAAAAGAGGAAAAAAGGAAAAGGAAAGGAAAAAGGAGCGAAAAGGAGGGAAAAATGAGGAAAAAAGAAGAAAAATGAGGAAAAGGGAGGAAAAGGGAGAAAAATGGAGGAAAAAGGAAGAAAAAAGGAAGAAAAGGAGAAAGGAAAAAATGAGGAAAAAGGAGAAAAAGGGAGGAAAAAAGGAAGAAAAAGGAGGGAAAAGGAGGAAAAAAGGAGGAGAAAGAGGAAAAAGGAGGGAAAAAAGGGGGGAAGGGATGAAAAGCAGGAAAAAAGGGAGGAAGGGGAAAAATGGGGGAGGAAAAAATGAGGGGAAAGGAAAAAAGGGGGAAAGGAGGAAAAAAGACGGGAAAAAGGAGGAAAAAAGGGGGGGAAAGAGAGGAGAGGAAAAAAGAGGAGGAAAAGGAGGGGGGGGGGGAAATGAGAGGGGGAAAAAAGTGGAGGAAAAGAGGAGAAAAGCAGGAAAAAATGGGGAAAAAAGTCAGAAAAAAGGGGAAAAAAGGAGGGAAAATGAGAGAGGGGAAAAAGGAGAAAGGGGAGAAAAGGAGGGAAAAAAAAGAAGGAAAGAAAAAAGGACGAGAAAAAAAGGAGAAAAGCAGGGGAAAAAGGAAAAAAATTAAAAAAAGTAGGAAAAAGGGAACCGGAGCCGAGCCATGACTGGATCTGCGTGGGCCACGAAAAACACAGAATAAAATCTCCGAAGCTCAGGGATAAGGACACAAGGGTCTGGGG
This sequence comes from Delichon dasypus, assembly GCA_037837765.1. Taxonomy (NCBI): domain Eukaryota; kingdom Metazoa; phylum Chordata; class Aves; order Passeriformes; family Hirundinidae; genus Delichon; species Delichon dasypus. The sequence goes on along the minus strand of JBBAXF010000116.1, from coordinate 129,442 downwards.
GAAACAAAAATTCGCCTTTTTTCCTCCCCCGCCGTTTTTCCCGTGCTCTGCTCCAATCCTCGGGCGGGAATTCCGCAAAAAAAAAAAAAAAAAGCCGCGAAAAAGTTCCGAGATTCCCAGTTTTGGATTCTCCCTCCCTTTTTTTTTTTTTTTTAAGGGAATTCGGAGGTTTTCAAATCCCTAAAAAAACCAAGCTGGGATTGCTCTCGGCTCAGCCAACTCCACGGGATTCCGGAAAATATTCCCGGCAGAGGGGAAAAGTTGGAATCGAAGAGCTTCAAGGTCACTTCCGAGCCAAAGCGTTGCGCGATTCCAAACCGAAGGGATTTTGGGGGGGAGCCAAATGGAATTTTTTCGGCCGGAAATTCCACGAACCCCCCCCAAAATTCCTCAGCCTGGTTTTGAAGGAATTTGGGATTTTTTTATTCCCTCCCCCCCCCGCTGCCCCCAGAGCTGAAGAGCCTCAAAAGAGGAGGAATCCCACATTCCGTCCTGATTCGAGGTTTTTTGGGGGATTTTTTCTTGTCCCGAAAAAACGACGCCTGAGGCAGCTCCAAGGGAAAAAAAAACCCACATCCCTTACAGGAACTGGAACTTCCAAGTCCTGCTTCCCCCCCCAAAAATCCCCTCTTTTCCTGGGATATCCCAACATTTTTTTTTTTTAATATCCGTGATTTTTTCCCGCCCTTTCCTTCCGAGGATACGGGCAGTTCGAGTTTTTTCAGGCAGCCAAAAAAAACCAGGCGAAGCCACCCCCAAAAAAACTTTGGCCCGGCGCCGGTTTTGGGGGGAATTTTCCAGCAGATCTGTGAAATCCGGGAAAACCTTCCGGCGGCGAAACCCCTCCGAGGACAAAGATTTCCTCCTTTCCCGATCCCAGACTGGTTCAGGCTTTTAAAAACGGGAGGGAAAAGCGGGGAAAAGGATTTTTTTTTTTTTTTTTTAATATATATATATAAAAAGTTACAGGAGGAAGGAATTCCCACAGTTCCGGCCGGGTTGCAGCGACGAGGGATTTCCCCACAAAGAATTCCGGAGGGGAAATTCCCAGATTCCCGAGGGGATTCCCCACAAGGAATTCCGGAGGGGAAATTCCCAGATTCCCGAGGGGATTCCCCCCAAGGAATTCCTGAGGGGAAATTCCCGGATTCCCGAGGCGATTCCGGGGCAGGAAAAGCGGGATTCAGTCCAGGAAACGCTGGCAGGCTTTTTTCCAGCGGCAGGCCGTGCACCACTGCTCCCGGTGCTCGATGCCGTAAACCTTGCGGCATTTCTTGGCTTCGCCGCGGATTTTTCTGAGGGGTGGGAAAAGGGGGAATTTTGGGGTTTTTTTGGGGGTTTTATTCCCGGGTGGATTCGTGGGGAATTTTTTTTTGGTGGGATTCTTACCTGGCGCTGAGGGAGAGGCGGGGAGGGGAGGCCGCGAGCAGCTGGGGTTGGAGCAATGGCGGCGCCCGGGGTTCGCTGAGGCTGAGGGAGCGGCCGCGCGCCTGAGGGAGCCGGGGGGCAAAAACGGGACGAAAAGGGACAAAAAGGGACAAAAAGGGGAATAAAAGGGGATAAAAGGGATGAGGTGAGGGGTTGTGAAGGTTTCCATCCAAAATCGAGGGTTTTTTCCCCTCAGGAAAGGAGGGTGGGGAAAGCGTGAGGGGAGGAGGGGAAAGGGCGGGAAAAAAAGGGCGGGAAAAAAAGGGCGGGAAAAAAGGAGGGGAAAAAGAGGGGAAAATGGGGGGGAATGAGGGGGAAAAGGGCGGGAAAATGAGGGGAAAATGAGGGGAAAATGGGGGAAATTAGGGGGAAAAGAGAGGGAAAAATGAGGGGAAAATGAGGGGAAAATGAGGACAATGAGGGGGGAAATGAGGAAGAAATGAGGGGGAAATGATGGGGAAAATGAGGAGGAAATGAGGGGAAAATTATGAGGAAATGATGGGGAAATGAGGCGGAAATGAGGAGGAAATGAGGAGGAAATGAGGGGGAAATGAGGGGGGAAATGAGGAGGAAATTAGGGGGAAATGATGGGGAAAATTAGGGAAAAGAGGAGGAAATGATGGGGAAACAGAGGGGAAATGCAGGGAAATGAGGGGGAAATTAGAGGGAAATGAGGGAAAAGGGGAGGAAATGATGGGGAAATGAGGGGGGAAATGAGGAGGAAATGAGGGGGAAATTAGAGGGAAAATGAGGGAAAAGAGGAGGAAATGAGGGGGAAATGAGGGGAAATGAGAGGGAAATAAGGGAAAAGGAAGGTAAAGAAAAGGAGGGGAAACTGAGGGGGAAATGGGTAGAAAATGAGGGGAAAATGAAGGGAGAATTATGGGAAAATGAGGGGGAAATGCGGGGGAAAGGGAGGGGAAAAAGGAGGGGGGAAAAGAGGGAAAAGGGAAAAATGAGGGGGAAATGAGGGGAAAAAGGAGGGGGGGAAAAAGAAGGAAAAGAGGGAAAAATGAGGGGGAAATGAGGGAAAAGGAAGGTAAAGAAAAGGAGGGGAAAAAGAGGGGGAAATAGGGGGGAAATGAGGGGGAAATGAGGGGGAAAGGGAGCGGAAATGAGGGGAAAATGAGGGGGAATGTGGGGGAAAGAGAGGGGAAAAAGGAGGGGAAAAAAGAGGGAAAAGAGGGGAAATGAGGGGAAAATGGGGAATGAGGGGGAAATGAGGGGGAAAAGAGGGGGAAAGGGAGGGGAAATGAGGGGGAAATGAGGGAAAAACGAGGGGGAAATGAGGGAAATAAGGGGAAAGGAGAGGAAAAAGGAGGGGGGAAAGAGGGAAAAGAATGGGAAATGAGGGGGAAAAGAAGGGGAAAGGGAAAATGAGGGAAAAATGAGGGAAAAGGAAGGTAAAGAAAAGGAGGGGAAAAACAGGGGAAAGAGGGAGAAAGGAAGGGAAAAGGCAAGAAAAAAAGGAGGGAAAAGGGGCTGAGAAAACAAGGAAAAAAGGGGGAAAGGGTGGGAAAAAGGAGGGGGAAAAGGAGGAAAAATAAGAGAAAAAGGAGGGAGAAAGGGGGGAAAGAAGCAGGGAAAAAGGAGGGAAAAAGGAGAGAAAAGGAGGGAAAAGAGGGGAAAAAAGAGGGGAAAAGGAGGGAAAACAAGGGAAAAGAGGGGAAAGGAGGGAAAAGGAGGGAAAAGAAGGAAAAAGGCAGAAAAAGGGAGAAAAAAGAAGAAAGGAGAGGAAAAAAGGAGGAAAAAAGAGGGGAAAAGGAGGGAGCAGGATGAGCAGGAGGGTGGCACTCACCGGTGACAAGGACGGCAGCGTGGCGGTGGCCGCGGCCCAGCTGATGCTGGTGAAGATGTGCGGGGACACCGGGATCTGGATGGAGGGCAGCGCCTGGAATGGGGCCAGGATTCCCGCTGGGAATGTCCCAATGCCACGGGAATCGTCCCGGGAATCGTCCCGGGAATCGTCCGGGAATCGTCCCAGAAATCCAGGAATCATCCCGGGAATCGTCCCAGGAATCCGGGAATCCAGGAATTGTCCCGGGAATCATCCCAGGAATCCAGGAATCATCCCGGGAATCGTCCCAGGAATCCAGGAATCATCCAGGGATTCCAGGAATCATCCCGGGAATCCCGGGGCCGTCCCCGCTGTCACACAGGGCTGTGACACCGGCGTCACCCCCGGGGCGACACCGCAGCTTCTCCTGCAGCCCCGAGCCCAGATTCCCGGGATTGCAGCCGATCCCTGGGAGGTGACATCCCTGGGATGGGAGGTGACATTCCTTGGGATGGGAGGTGACATTCCCTGGGATGGGAGGTGACATCCCTGGGATGGGAGGTGACATTTCCTGGGATGGGAGATGACATTCCCTGGAATGTGACATTCCCTGGGATGGGATTGGATGGGATGGGATGGGAGGTGACATTCCCTAGGATGGGAGGTGATGTGACATTCCCTGGGATGGGATGGGAGGTGACATCCCTGGGATGGGAGGTGATGTGACATCCGCTGGGATAGGAGGTGACATTCCTTGGGGACAAGGACACCGAGGACCGGTGGGATCCTGCTCGGCCGCATTCCAGCCCCGGGATCCCGGGGTGGGTGCGGCACATTCCAGTCCTGAGCTGGCCCGGAGAGGGGACAGGGGACGGGACAGGGACAGGGACGGGGAACAGGGACAGGGGACAGGGACAGGGACAGGGGACAGGAAAAAGGGACAGGGACAGGGACAGGGACAGGGACAGGGACAGGGGACAGGGAACAGGGACGGGGAACAGGGACAGGGACAGGGAACAGGGACAGGGATGGGGACAGGGATGGGGATGGGGATGGGGACAGGGGACAGGGATGGGGATGGGGACGGGGACAGGGATGGGGATGGGGATGGGGATGGGGATGGGGACAGGGGACAGGGATGGGGATGGGGACGGGGACAGGGACAGGGACAGGGACAGGGAACAGGGGACAGGGACAAGGGACAGGGATGGGGATGGGGACGGGGACAGGGACAGGGACAGGGACAGGGAACAGGGGACAGGGACAAGGGACAGGGATGGGGACGGGGAAAAGGGACAGGGACAGGGACAGGGGACAGGGGACAGGGAAAAGGGACAGGGACAGGGACGGGGATGGGGACAGGGACAGGGGACAGGGACAGGGATGGGGAAGGGGACAGGGGACAGGGGACAGGGACACAAATCCTGGGATGTCCCCAGGGACATCCCCAGCAATGCCACCAGCTCTGTCCCTGCTGTCCCCATGGATGTCCCCTCTATGTCTCAAATGCCCCAGCTCTGTCCCCAGCCATGTCCCCACGATGTCACTGATGACCCCACAACTGTCCCCACGCTGTCGCCATTCTGTCCCCCCATTGTCCCCATTGTCCCTACTCTGTCCCCTCACTGTCCCCTCTCTGTCCCCTCACTGTCCCTACTCTGTCCCCTCTCTGTCCCCTCACTGTCCCCACTCTGTCCCCCCATTGTCCCCTCACTGTCCCCCCGCTGTCCCCATTGTCCCTGCTGTCCCCTCTCTGTCCCCACTCTGTCCCCTCTCTGTCCCCTCACTGTCCCCTCACTGTCCCCTCACTGTCCCCACTCTGCCCCCTCACTGTCCCCTCACTGCCACCTCTCTGTCCCCCGCTGTCCCCTCACCTGGTAGGCGTGGTCGGCCTGGATGTGCCAGAAGGTTCCGGGCCCCGAGTGCCTGAGGCCGGGCTGGCCCGGGATGACGATGGGGGCAGAGCAGGACGCGGTGGCACCGGTGACAGCAGCGACGGGGACGGTGACAGGGACGGTGACGGGGACGGTGACAGGGACGGTGGCAGCGGTGACGGGGACGGTGGCAGGGGCGGTGGCAGCGGTGACAGGGGTGGTGGCAGCGGTGACGGGGGCGGTGGCAGCGGTGACGGGGTTGGTGGCAGTGGTGACAGCGGGCGGCTCCGGCGCCAGCTGCAGCTCGGTGTAGTAGAAATCCTCCTCATGGTCTGAGGTGTCACTGCATGGGGACAGAGGGACATGGGGACAGAGGGACAGAGGGACAGAGGGACACGGGGACACGGGGACAGACACAGGACAGAGGGACAGAGGGACATGGGGACACGGGGACATGGGGACAGACAGAGGACAGAGGGACAGAGGGACAGAGGGACAGAGGGACAGAGGGACACGGGGACATGGGGACAGACACAGGACAGAGGGACAGAGGGACAGAGGGACATGGGGACACGGACAGACAAAGGGACAGGGACACAAGGACAGAGTGACAGACACAGGACAGAGGGACAGAGGGACAGAGGGACACGGGGACAGAGGGACGGACACAGCGACAGACACGGGGACGGGGACAGAGGGACACGGGTACAGGGACAGGGACAGAGGGACAGACACAGGGACAGACACAGGGATAGACACGGGGACAGAGGGACAGAGGTGACAGGCCCAGGTGACACAGGGGACAGAGGGACACAGGGACACGGATGACAAACGGACAGAGGGGACAGGCACAGGGACAGAAGGACAGAGGGACAGACACAGGGACAGACACAGGTGACACAGGTTCCGAGGTTCCGAGGTTCCGAGGTTCCCGAGTGTTCCCGGCCCTGTCTGGGAACATCCGGCACCGGCCGCGCCCCAAACCCGGCCGCGCTTCCCGGGAATTCCCGGCTCCTTCCAGCAGCGCCTCCAGCCCGTCCCAGGAATTCCGGGATTTCCCACGATTTCCCAGGATTTCCCAGCCCGTCCTGGGATTTTCCAGGATTTTCCATCCCATTCCAGAATTTTCCAGGATTTCCCAGGGTTTTCCATCCCATTCCAGGATTTTCCAGTGCGTTTCCCCAGGATTTTCCAGCCCATTCCAGAATTTTCCAGGATTTCCCAGGATTTTCCAGTGCACTTCCCCAGGATTTCCCAGGATTTCCCAGGATTTTCCGTCCCATTCCAGGATTTTCCTTCCCATTCCAGAATTTTCCAGGATTTCCCAGGATTTCCCAGTGCATTTCCCCAGGATTTTCCAGGATTTTCCGTCCCATTCCAGGATTTTCCAGGATTTTCCAGGATTTTCTGAAGGAAATTCCCGGAAAATCCAGGAAGTTTGGGACATGGAAATGCACAATTCCCATGGGAATTAGGGCAGGAATTGGGAATTCCCCATGGATAAATCCCGATGTTTGGGATGGGATTTCCTGCAGGAACTGGGAATTCCCGATGGATAAATCCCGATGTTTGGGATGGGATTTCCTGCAGGAACCAGGAATTCCAAGGGATAATTCTTGATGTTCCAGGGTTTCCCGCTGGAATCATGAATTCCCTCGGGACAATTCCCAATGTTCTGGGATTTCCTATAGAAATCAGGAATTCCCTGGGGACAATTCCCAACATTCCGGGATTTCCCGCAGTAACCGGGAATTCCCTGGGGATGAATCCCGACGTTCCAGGGTTTCCTATACAAATCAGGAATTCTCTCGGAATGAATTCCTGATGTTCCGGGGTTTCCTATAGAAATCAGGAATTCCCTGGGGATAAATCCCAACATTCCGAGGTTTTCCCGCAGGAATCAGGAATTCCCTCGGAACAATTCCCAACATTCTGGGATTTCCTATAGAAATCAGGAATTCCCTGGGGACAATTCCCGACGTTCCGAGGTTTTCCCGCAGTAACCGGGAATTCCCTGGGGACAATTCCCAACATCCCGAGGTTTTCCCGCAGTAACCGGGAATTCCCTGGGGACAATTCCCAACATCCCGAGGTTTTCCCGCAGTAACCGGGAATTCCCTGGGGATAAATCCCGATGTTCCGGGGTTTCCCGCAGTAACCGGGAATTCCCTGGGGACAATTCCCAACATTCCGAGGTTTTCCTGCAGTAACCGGGAATTCCCTGGGGATGAATTCCCGGCGTTCCCGCCGCCTTACCGCAGGTGCCGGGTGCGGATGTGGCGCTTGATGCCGACGCCGGAGCGCAGCGCTTTGCCGCAGCCGGGCCACAGGCAGGCGAAGAGCGCCGCGCCCTGACCGGGACGGAGGGGACACCAGTGTCACCGAGGGGTCACCAAGGTGTCACCAAAGGGTCACCAAAGTGTCACCAAGGTGTCACCAAGGTGTCACCAAGGTGTCACCAAAGGGTCACCGAGGTGTCACCGAGGGGTCACCAACGGGTCACCGAGGTGTCACCAAGGTGTCACCAAGGTGTCACCAAAGTGTCACCAAAGGGTCACCAAAGGGTCACCAAAGTGTCACCAAAGTGTCACCAAGGTGTCACCAAAGGGTCACCGAGGTGTCACCGAGGGGTCACCAAGGTGTCACCAAAGTGTCACCAAAGTGTCACCGAGGTGTCACCAAAGGGTCACCGAGGTGTCACCGAGGGGTCACCAAGGTGTCACCAAAGTGTCACCAAAGTGTCACCGAGGTGTCACCAAAGGGTCACCGAGGTGTCACCGAGGGGTCACCAAGGTGTCACCAAGGTGTCACCAAAGGGTCACCAAAGTGTCACCAAAGTGTCACCGAGGTGTCACCAAAGTGTCACCGAGGGGTCACCGCGGTGTCACTGAGGTGTCACCAAAGGGTCACCAAAGGGTCACCAAAGGGTCACCGAGGTGTCACCAAAGTGTCACCAAAGTGTCACCAAAGTGTCACCAAAGTGTCACCGAGGTGTCACCAAAGGGTCACCGAGGTGTCACCGAGGGGTCACCAAGGTGTCACCAAAGTGTCACCAAAGTGTCACCGAGGTGTCACCAAAGGGTCACCGAGGTGTCACCGAGGGGTCACCAAGGTGTCACCAAGGTGTCACCAAAGGGTCACCAAAGTGTCACCAAAGTGTCACCGAGGTGTCACCAAAGTGTCACCGAGGGGTCACCAAAGGGTCACCAAAGGGTCACCAAGGTGTCACCAAAGGGTCACCGAGGTGTCACCAAAGGGTCACCAAAGGGTCACCAAAGGGTCACCAACGGGTCACCGAGGTGTCACCGAGGTGTCACCAAAGTGTCACCAAGGTGTCACCAAAGGGTCACCAAAGGTGTCACCGAGGTGTCACCGAGGTGTCACCGAGGTGTCACCAAAGTGTCACCGAGGTGTCACCAAAGGGTCACCAAGGCGTCACCAAAGGGTCACCGAGGTGTCACCAAAGGGTCACCGAGGTGTCACCAAAGGGTCACCAAAGTGTCACCAAAGTGTCACCAAAGTGTCACCAAAGGGTCACCGAGGTGTCACCAAAGGGTCACCAAGGGGTCACCGAGGTGTCACTGAGGTGTCACCAAAGGGTCACCAAAGGGTCACCAAGGTGTCACCAAAGTGTCACCGAGGTGTCACCGAGGTGTCACTGAGGTGTCACCAAAGTGTCACCGAGGTGTCACCAAAGGGTCACCAAAGGGTCACCAAAGGGTCACCAAGGTGTCACCGAGGTGTCACCAAAGGGTCACCAAAGTGTCACCAAAGGGTCACCAAAGTGTCACCAAAGTGTCACCGAGGTGTCACCAAAGGGTCACCAAAGGGTCACCAAAGGGTCACCAAGGTGTCACCGAGGTGTCACCAAAGGGTCACCAAAGTGTCACCAAAGTGTCACCGAGGTGTCACCAAAGTGTCACCAAAGGGTCACCGAGGTGTCACCAAAGGGTCACCAAGGGGTCACCGAGGTGTCACTGAGGTGTCACCAAAGGGTCACCAAAGGGTCACCAAAGGGTCACCGAGGTGTCACCAAAGTGTCACCAAGGTGTCACCAAAGGGTCACCAAGGTGTCACCAAAGTGTCACCAAGGTGTCACCGAGGGGTCACCAAGGTGTCACCAAAGGGTCACCAAAGTGTCACCGAGGTGTCACCAAAGGGTCACCAAAGGGTCACCAAAGGGTCACCAAGGTGTCACCGAGGTGTCACCAAAGGGTCACCAAAGGGTCACCAAAGTTTCACCAAGGGGTCACCGAGGTGTCACCAAGGTGTCACCAAGGTGTCACCGAGGTCACCCCGCCCTCACCTTCCTGCGGCGCCGCGCCGGCTCCTCCGGCCGGAACCGCTCCGGGTCGGTGTCGAAGCCGTCGTCGGTGGGAGGGGATGCGGTGACACCGGGGACAGCGGTGACATCAGCGGTGACGTCATCGGTGACATCATCGGTGACACCGCCGTAGGGAGGGGACGCGGTGCCGTCGGTGCCATCGTCGGTGACGTCAGTGCCATCATCGGTGATATCGGTGACATCATCAGTGCCACCACTGTGGGGAGGGGACGCGGTGACACCGCCGTGGGGAGGGGACACGGTGACACCGCCGTGGGGAGGGGACGCGGTGACACTGCTGTGGGGAGGGGACGCGGTGCCATCATCGGTGCCATCATCGGTGACATCGGTGACGTTGCTGACGTTGGTGACATCGGTGACACTCCCGTGCGGAGGGGACGCGGTGGCGCTGGTGGCGCTGGTGGCGCTGGTGGCGCTGGTGGCGCTGCTCCAGTGGCCGCTGCTGCTGCCGCCGCTGTCGGAGGCGTCCCCGGCGTCACTGCAGGGATCCCGCGGGGCTGAGGGAGGGGACACGGGGACAGTGTGAGAGGGGACACGGGGACAGCGTGAGAGGGGACATGGGGACAGTGTGAGAGGGGACACGGGGACAGCGTCACTGAGGGGACACGGGGACAGCGTGAGAGGGGACATGGGGACAGCGTGAGAGGGGACAGTGTCACCGTCAGTGAGGGGACAGCGTGAGAGGGGACACGGGGACAGTGTGAGAGGGGACACGGGGACAGTGTGAGAGGGGACACAGGGACAGCGTGATTGGGGGGACAGGGACAGTGTCAGTGAGGGGACACGGGGACAGCGTGAGAGGGGACACGGGGACAGCGTGAGAGAGGGGGGACAGGGACAGTGTCAGTGAGGGGACACGGGGACAGCGTGAGAGGGGACACGGGGACAGCGTGAGAGGGGACAGCATCACCATCACCAAGGGGACAGCGTCAGTGAGGGGACAGTGTCACCGTCACCAAGGGGACATTGTCACTGAGGGGACACGGGGACAGCGTCACTGAGGGGGGACAGTGTCACCATCACCTTGGGGACATTGTCACTGAGGGGACATGGGGACAGCGTCAGTGAGGGGACAGTGTCACCGTCACCGAGGGGACAGCATGAGAGGGGACACAGGGACAGTGTCAGTGAGGGGACAGCGTCACCGTCACCTTGGGGACATTGTCACTGAGGGGACACGGGGACAGCGTGAGAGGGGACAGTGTCACCTTCACCGAGGGGACATTGTCACTGAGGGGACACGGGGACATTGTCACTGAGGGGACAGTGTCAGCGTCGCCTTGGGGACACAGGGACAGCGTCAGTGAGGGGACACGGGGACAGCGTCACCATCACCGAGAGGACACGGGGACATTGTCACCGTCACCTTGGGGACATGGGGACAGCGTCAGTGACGGGACACGGGGACATTGTCAGTGAGGGGACAGTGTCACCGTCACCGAGGGGACAGCGTCACTGAGGGGACACGGGGACAGCATGAGAGGGGACATGGGGACAGCATCACCTTGGGGACATGGGGACATTGTCAGAGGGGACACGGTGGCACTGTCAGCTTGGGGACACAGGGACAGGTGAAACCTTGAGGGGACACTGCCACCATCACCTCAGGGACATGGTGGCATTGTCGCCTTGGGGACGCAGGAACAGCTGAACCCCTGAGAGGACACAGGGCCACTGTCACCCTGGGGACACGGTGGCCCTGTCTCAGGGGACACAGGTGACAGCTGAATCCTTGAGGGGACACAGTGCCATTGTCACCTTGGAGACAGGGTGCCATTGTCACCTCAGGGACAGCTGAGCCCCTGAGGGGACACTGCCACCATCACCTCAGGGGACACAGGGCCAATTGTCACCTCAGGGACACGGTGCCACCATCACCTCGGGGACACGGTGCCATTGTCACCCTGGGGACACGGTGCCGCCGTCACCTCAGGGACACGGATCCGGAATTCCCTGACAGCTGGGATCGGGATTTCTCCCAGATCGTTCCAGGAGTTTCGGGAATTCCTGCCCAGAAAACCTTTTCCAGTGAGGTTTGGATCCCCCATTCCAAGGAATCCCAAATCCCTGTGGAATCAACACTCGGGGACTCGGATCGGGAATTCCCTGGGATGAGGGATCGGGATTTCTCCCAAGTCATTCCAGGGGAAGTTTCTGGTTGGAGTTTCGGGAACTCCTGCCAGAAAACCTTTTCCAGTGAGGTTTGGATCCCCCATTCCCACGGAATCCTGAATCCCTTTGGAATCAACACTTGGGGACTCGGATCGGGAATTCCCTGGGATGAGGGATCGGGATTTCTCCCAGGGAACGACCTCAAGTTGTTCCAGCTTGGAATTTTGGGAATTCCTGCCCAGAAAACCTTTTCCAGTGAGGCTTGGATCCCCCATTCCCACGGAATCCCAAATCCCTGTGAAAGCGACTCTTGGGGACACGGATCCGGAATTCCCTGGGATGAGGGATCGGGATTTCTCCCAGGAAACGACCTCAAGTTGTTCCAGGTTGGAATTTTGGGAATTCCTTCCCAGAAAACCTTTTCCATCGAGGCTGGGATCCCCCAATCCCAAGGAATTCCGAATTCTTGTGCAATCGACACTCAGGGACTCGGATCTGGAATTCCCTGGGATGAAGGATCGGGATTTCTCCCAGATTGTTCCAGGAGAAGTTTCTGTTTGGAATTTTGAGAATTCCTGCCTGGAAAGAGTTTTCCAGGAAGGTTTTGAATCTCCACTCCCAAGGAATCCCAAATCCCTCTGGAATCGACACCTGGGGACTCGGATCCGGAATTCCCTGGGATGAAGGATCAGGATTTCTCCCAGATCGTTCCAGGAGAAGTTCCAGCTTGGAATTCCAGGAATTCCTGCCCAGAAAACCTTTTCCAGCGAGGTTTGGATCCCCCATTCCCAAGGAATCCCAAATCCTATGGAATCAACACTCAGGGACTTGGATCCGGAATTCCCTGGGATGAGGGATTGGGATTTCTCCCAGGGAACGACCTCAAGTCGTTCCAGCTTGGAATATTGGGAATTCCTTCCCGGAAAGGGTTTTCCAGCAAGATTTGGAATTTCCATTCCCAAGGAATTCCAAGTTTTTGTGGAATCGTCACTTGGGGACTCGGATCGGGAATTCCCTTGGATGAGGGATCGGGATTTCTCCCAGATCGTTCCAGGAAAAGTTCCAGCTTGGAATTTTGGGAACAATTTCTTCCCCATCCCCAAGGAATCCCAAATCCCTATGGAAACAACACTCAGGGACTCGGATCTGGAATTCCCTGGGATGAAGGATTGGGATTTCTCCCAGATCGTTCCAGGAGAAGTTCCAGCTTGGAATTTCAGGAATTCCTGCCCAGAAAACCTTTTCCAGCGAGGTTTGGATCCCCCATTCCCAAGGAATCCTGAATCCCTTTGGAATCGACACTTGGGGACTCGGATCGGGAATTCCCTGGGATGAGGGATCGGGATTTCTCCCAGGGAACGACCTCAAGTCGTTCCAGCTTGTAATTTCGGGAATTCCTGCCTGGAAAGGGTTTTCCAGCAAGATTTGGAATTTCCATTCCCAAGGAATTCCAAGTTTTTGTGGAATTGTCACTCGGGGACTCGGATCCGGAATACCCTGAGATGAGGGATCGGGATTTCTGCCAGGGAACGACCTCAAGTCGTTCCAGGTTGGAATTTCGGGAATTCCTTCCCGGAAAACCTTCTCCAGCGTCGCTCGGATCCCCGCATTCCCGCGGAATCCCGCACCCCCTCCTCCTCCCCGCAGCGAATTCCCTCCCTCGGCGATTCCCGGCTTTTCGCGGATCCACGGAATTCCCTTTTCCGGGCGGGACTCACGGCGTTCCCCGCAGGAGAGGCTCGTCAGCACCAGCGCCGCCACCATCTCGTCCATCTCCACGGCCGCCGGCCCCAGGGAGCGCCTGCGCCCGGAGAAAACGCCGGGAATGCCGCCGGGAAAAAACCGCGGGGATCCGGGATTGGGGGAATTGGGGGATTTGGGGATTTGGGGATTGGGGGATTCGGGGAATTGGGGGAATTCAGGGATTTGGGGAATTGGGGGATTGGGGGAATTCAGGGATTTGGGGAATTGGGGGATTCAGGGATTTGGGGAATTGGGGAATTCAGGGATTTGGGGATTTGGGGAATTGGGGGATTCGGGGAATTGGGGGAATTCAGGGATTTGGGGAATTGGGGGATTGGGGGAATTCAGGGATTTGGGGAATTGGGGGATTTGGGGGAATTCAGGGATTGGGGGGGAATTGGGGGATTCAGGGATTTGGGGAATTGGGGAATTCAGGGATTTGGGGGGGGAATTGGGAATTTCTGGGATTTGGGGGGAATTGGGGAGTTCAGGGATTTGGGGGATTTGGGGGAAATTGGGGAATTCAGGGATTGGGGGAATTGGAGGATTGAGGGATTTGGGGAGGAATTGGGAATTTCTGGGATTTGGGGAATTGGGGGATTGTGGGATTCAGGGATTTGGGGAATTGGAGGATTTGAGGGATTTGGGGGGGAATTGGGAATTGGGATTTGGGGAATTGGGGGATTGTGAGATTTGGGGAATTGGGGATTGTGGGATTTGGGGGATTCAGGGATTTGGGGAATTGGGGAATTCAGGGATTTGGGGAATTGGGGGATTCAGGGATTTGGGGGGAATTGGGAATTTCTGGGATTTGGGGATTTGGAGGATTCTGGGATTTGGGGAATTCAGGGATTGGGGGAATTGGGGGATTGTGGGATTTGGGGAATTGGGGATTTGGGGGGGAATTGGGAATTTCTGGGATTTGGGGAATTTCTGGGATTGGGGGGATTGGGGATTGTGGGATTTGGAGAATTGGGGGATTGAGGATTTGGGATGAAAATTGTAGGATTGCAGGATTTGGGGAGAATTGGAGGATTGGGGGAATTGGGGGATTGTGGGATTCAGGGATTTGGGGAATTGGAGGATTTGAGGGATTTGGGGGGGAATTGGGAATTTCTGGGATTTGGGGAATTGGAGGATTGGGGGATTGGGGAATTGGGGAATTCAGGGATTTGGGGAATTGCGGGATTTGGGATGGAAATTGAAGGATTGCGGGATTTGGGGGGGAATTGGAGGATTGAGGGATTTGGGGGGGAATTGGGGGATTGCAGGATTTGGGGGGAATTGGGGAAATTGCAGGATTTGGGGAATTGGGGAAATATCGGGATTTGGGGTGGAATTGGGGAATCTCGGCATTCGGGATCTAAATTGGGGAATTCCCAGGATTTTGGGGGGGGATTGGGGAATTCTGGGATTTGGGGAATTGGGGGATTTGGGAAATTAGGGGATTCCGGGATTCGGGGTAGGAAATTGGGGGATTGCGGGATTGGGGGTGGGGATTGGGGAATTGTGGGATTTGGGATGGAAGTTGGGGAATTCCAGGATTTGGGATCTAAACTGGGGGATCTCCGGTGAAGAAACTCTGGGATATCCAAGATTTGGGATCCAACCCGGGGAATCCCAGGATTTGGGATCCAAATTGAGGAGTCCCAGACGGAGAAACTCCGGGATATCCCGGAATTTGGGATCCGAACTGGGCAATCCCAGGATACGGGATCCGAACCGGGAAATTCCAGGATTCGGGATCCGATCCGGGATATCCCAGGATTTTGCTCCAGGGAGACGTCACCGACCTTTTGGGAACGTCGATGCTGCCGGACACGGATCTCTCGGGAACGCCGGAGCCGGGCGGGGCCTGGAGCGCGTCCCGCTCCCTCCGGAACGCCGGGAATCCTTGGATCTGCTCATCCAGGGAAGCGAGGAGCGCCTGGAAAAGTCGGGAGAGGTTTGGGATCGGCTTTGGATCCTCGTCTCCGATCACCCGGGGCTCGGATCGAACGTTCCCGAAAGTTTATCCTGAAAAATCCACCCCGCCCGCCCCCAGCAATCCCGAATCCAGGGATTTCCCGACCCTCGTGGAAAAGTCTCCCCCCACCCGCCCCAGGGGGAAAATCTGGATTTCGGGATTTGGGGATTTGGGGATTTGGGGATTTGGGGATTTGGCACCAGGATTCCCAAAAAAAAGAAAAAAAAACGGGCTCGAGGATTTTCCACGGATCGCAGGGAGCGGGAATCTCGGACTGGAACAGGGAGATGGAATTCCAAAGGGATTGGGGGATCGAATTGGGATTGGGGGATGGAATTCCCAAGGGATTGGGACTGAGGGATTGGATTCCCAAGGGATTGGGATTGGGGGATGGAATTCCAAAGGAATGGGATTGAGGGATGGAAATCCCAAGGGATTGGGATTAGGGGATGGAATTCCCAAAGGAATGGGATTGAGAGATGGAATTCCAAAGGAATGGGATTGGGGAATGGAATTCCCAAGGGATTGGGATTAGGGGATGGAATTCCAAAGGGAATGGGATTGGGGGATGGAATTCCCAAGGGATTGGGATTGGGGGATGGAATTCCAAAGGGAATGGGATTGAGAGATGGAATTCCCAAGGGATTGGGACTGAGGGATTGGATTCCCAAGGGATTAAGGGATTGGATTCCCAAGGGATTGGGGTTGGGAGATCAAATTCCTTTGGGATTGGAATTGGGCAATTTGAATTCCTTTGGGATTGGGATTGGAAGATTTGATTCCCTTGGGATTGGGAAATTGAATTCCCCCAGGATTGGGATGTGGGAAATTGAATTCCTTTGGGAATGGAACTGGGAGACTGAATTTCCTCAGGGTTGGAATTGGGAGATTTGATTCCCATGAGATTGGAAATTGGGAGATTGGATTCCTCGGGATGGGGAGATTTGATTCCTTTGGGATTGGAATTGGGAGATTGAATTCCTTTGGGATTGGAATGTGGGGGATTTGAATTCCCTCGGGATTGGAATGTGGGATATCAAATTCCTTTGGGATTGGAATTGGGAGATTTGATTCCCTCAGGATTGGAATTGGGAAATTTGAATTTCTTTGGGAATGGAATTGGGAGATTGAATTCCTTTGGGATTGGAACTGGGAAGATGAATTCCTTTGGGATTGGAATTGGGAGATTGAAATTGGGAGACTGAATTCCTTCAGGATTGGAATTGGGGGATTTGATTCCCTTGGGATTGGGATTAGAACTGGGAAACCGAATTCCTTTGGAATGTGGGAACTTTAATTCCTTTGGGATTGGAATTGGGAGATCGGATTCCCTCGGGAATGGAATGTGGGAACTTTAATTCCTCTGGGAATGGAATTGGGAGATTGGATTCCTTTGGGATTGGAACTGGGAAATTGAATTCCTTTGGGATTGGAATTGGGAGATTGGATTCCTTTGGGAATGGAATGTGGGAACTTTAATTCCTTTGGGATTGGAAGAGAAGAGTGAGCTGAATCCGCGGAAGCGAATTCCCTGGATGTCCGTCCCCACCCCCCCCCCACCATGGACTCCACACCCGTCGAGCTCCGACTCCTTTCCCCACCCCCCCCCAAAAATTCCCACTTTTTCCCCGGGGATTTGGGATCTCTCCGAAGGAAACTGATCCCGAAAACTCCGGATCCTCCTGTCGGGAAAACCCCGGGAACTCTTCCCCCGGTGCTGTCCTGGGAGGTACCTGCTGCCCGTGGAGCCGCCGGAAACTTCCGGGATTCGGGGATCCGGGATTCGGGAATCCGGGGTTCGGGAATCCGGGGTTCGGGAATCCAGGGTTCGGGAATCCGGGCGTTCCGTCCTCGTGGGGGGCGAATCCCGGGATCCCGTCGGGAGCGGCCACGCGGGTGCCGAGCAGGGAGCGCTTCCCCAGGCGCCGCGACAGCGCCGTGGCCATGGCGGGGGCGCTGCGGACGGATGGACGGACACGGGAATGGCACCGGGACGGACGGACGGACACGGGAATGGCAGCGGGACAGACGGACGGACACGGGGGTGGGACCAGGGACAGACGGACGGACGGACACTGGAATGGCACTGGGACAGACAGACGGACACGGGAATGGCACTGGGAATGGCACCAGGACGGACGGACAGACATGGGAATGGCAAAGGGAATGGCACTGGGACGGACGGACGGACACGGGAATGGCACCGGGACGGACGGACGGACACGGGGGTGGGACCAGGGACAGACGGACGGACACGGGAATGGCAGCGGGACAGACAGATGGACACGGGAATGGAACCAGGAATGGCACCAGGACAGACTGACGGACACGGGAATGGCATCGGGACAGACAGACGGACATGGGAATGGCAGCGGGAATGGCACCGGGACAGACGGACGGACACGGCGGTGGCACCAGGAGCTGGTACCAGGGACAGACGGATGGACACAGGGGATGGCACAGGGAATGGTGCCGGGACAGACGGACGGACACAGTGGTGGGACCAGGGACAGACAGACGGACACGGGAATGGCACCGGGACAGACGGACGGACACGGGGATGGCACCGGGGACAGACGGACGGACACCGGAATGGCACCGGGGACAGATGGACATGGTGGTGGGACCAGGGACAGACGGATGGACACGGTGGTGGCACCAGGAGCTGGCACCAGGGACAGACGGACGGACACGGGAATGGCATAGGGACAGACGGATGGACACAGGGGTGGGACCGGGGACAGATGGACGGACACGGGAATGGCACCGGGACAGACGGACGGACACGGGGATGGCACCGGGGACAGACGGACGGACACAGGGGATGGCACCAGGAATGGTGCCGGGGACAGACGGACAGACACAGGGGTGGCACCGGGACAGACAGACGGACATGGGAATGGGACATGGGACAGATGGACGGACACGGGGTTGAGACCAGGAATGGCACCGGGACAGACGGACAGACATGGGGGTGGGACAGGGGACAGACGGACGGACACGGGAATGGCACCAGGGACAGACGGACACGGTGGTGGGACCAGGGACAGACGGACGGACACGGGAATGGCACTGGGAATGGCACCGGGGACAGACGGACGGACACGGCGGTGGCACCGGGAGCTGGCACTGGGCACAGAAACTCCGGGATATCCCAGGATTTGGGATCCAAACCCGGAAATCCCAGGCACAGAAACTCCGGGATATTCCAGGACTCGGGATCCAAACTCAGGAATCCCAGGAACAGAAAGTTCAGGATATTCAGGATCCAAATTTGGGGAATCCCAGGCACAGAAACTCCGGGATATTCAGGATCCAGTCCCGGGAAATCCCAGGCACTGAAACTCCAGGATGTCCCAGGATTCGGGATCCAAACTCAGGAATCCCAGACACGGAAACTCTGGGACATCCCAGGATTCAGGATCCAATTCCAGGAATCCCCGACACAGAAACTCCGGGATATTCGGGATCCAATCCCGGGAAATCCCCGGCACGGAAACTCTGGGACATCCCAGGACTTGGGATCCAGTCCCGGGAATCCCAGGCACGGAAACTCTGGGATATTCCGGATCCAATCCCGGGAATCCCAGGCACTGAAATGCTGGGATATTCGGGATCCAGTCCTGGGAATCCCAGGCACGGAAACTCCAGGTTGTCCCAGGATTCGGGATCCAATCCCGGGAAATCCCTGGCACGGAAACTCCTCCTCCGAGCCCTCCTGGCCGGGATCCAGCGCCGCCGGAGCCGCTCCTCATTTCCTTCGGGATTTCCTTCTCCCTTCTTCCCCCTCCGGCCCTGAACCTGAAATTCCCGAGCTCCCAGCGGATTTCGGGATGCTGGATCCCATCCTCGCCCGGGATCCCAAAAAAAACCTCCAAAAAAAAACCCGCAGAGGTTTGGGAAAAGCAAAAACGCCGTTATTCACTTAAAAAAAAAAAAAAATAAATCCCTTTTTTTTCTCCTGGAAGAAATTCCCTGAAATTCCGGCTCCTCACTTCCCGATAACGAACTCACTTTTCCCACTCACGCTTCCCAAAAAAAGAAAATCCTCTGCTCATCCCAAAATATCCCAGAAAATCCCCAAAATTCCAGGCTCCGGCCCCACCGGTGCTGGGGTCTCTGCGGGAGCGGAATTGCAGAATTTGGGAATTTTTTTTTCCCAATAAAAGGAATTTTTGACCAAAAAAAAAAACCACCTCGAACCCAACTCCAACCTCCCGAAAAAAAATCTTCCAAACAAATTCCCCCTCCCAAAAAACCAGGAGATTCCGGGAATTTTCCTCCTGGATTTTCCTTCCCCGCTGGGAGGGAAAAATCCCTGACCGACTCCGGGGAGGGGAATTATTCCAGAGGGGGAGGAAAAAAAAAATCCCCCCAAAAACTTTTGGAGGATCAAAATCCGGGATTTAATGGAGCCGGCGAGGGCGGAGGAAGGAAAGGGAGGGAGCTCGGAGTTCCGATGGATCCGAGGATTCCTGGATCCCTGGATCCGTGGATTTCTGTATCCGAGGATTCCTGAATTCCTGGATCCCTGGACTCCTGGATCCGTGGATCCACAGATTCCTGGATCCATTGATTCCTGAATCCCTGCATTCCTGAATCCCTGGGCCTCTGGAGCTGTGAATTCCTGGATCTGTGGATTCCTGGATTCCTGGGTTCCTGAATCCCTGGATTCCTGGATCTGTGGATGCCTGGATTCCTGGGTTCCTGAATCCCTGAATTCCTGGCTCCGTGCATCCCTGAATCCCTGAATCCTTGCATTCCTGCATCCTTGCATTCCTGGCTCCGTGGATCCCTGCATTCCTGGCTCCCCGCATTCCTGGCTCCCTGGAGTCCTGCATTCCTGGCTCTCCACATTCCTGGCTCCCTGGAGTCCTGCATTCCTGGCTCTCCACATTCCTAGATCCCTGCATTCCTGAATCCCTGGACCTCTGGAGCTGTGGATTCCCGAATCCCTGGATTCCTGGATCCGTGGATCCCTGGATCTGTGGATTCCTGGATTCCTGAATCCCTGGATCTCTGGGGCTGTGGATTCCTGGATCCCTGGATCTGTGGATTCCTGGATTCCTGAATCCCTGGATCTCTGGGGCTGTGGATTCCTGGATCCCTGGATCTGTGGATTCCTGGATTCCTGAATCCCTGGATCTCTGGGGCTGTGGATTCCTGGATCCCTGGATCTGTGGATTCCTGGATTCCTGAATCCCTGGATCTCTGGGGCTGTGGATTCCTGGATCCCTGGATCTGTGGATTCCTGGATTCCTGAATCCCTGGATCTCTGGGGCTGTGGATTCCTGGATCCATGGATCTGTGGATTCCTGGGTTCCTGGATTCCTGAATCCCTGAATCTCTGGAGCTGTGGATTCCTGGCTCCGTGGATCTCTGAATCCCTGAATCCCTGGATTCCTGCATCCTTGCATTCCTGGCTCCGTGGATCCCCGCATTCCTGGCTCCGTGGATCCCTGCATTCCTGGCTCTCCACATTCCTAGATCCCGGCATTCCCGGCTCCCCGCATTCCCGGCTGTTCCGCGCATTCCCGGCGCGGGGCGCGTGCGGAAGGCGGCAAAGCGGGAGGAGGAGGAGGAGGAGCGAGGGCGGCACCGGGCAGGGCGCGTGCGCGGGGCGGGGACACGGACGGACAGACGGACGGACGGACGGACAGAGGGGGACAGACGGACCGGGAACACCGCGGGGGACGGACGGACGGACAGAGGGGGACAGACGGACCGGGAACACCGCGGGGGACGGACGGACGGACAGAGGGGGACAGACGGACAGGGAACACCGCGGGGGACGGACGGACGGACAGAGGGGGACAGACGGACGGACAGACAGCGGGACTGGGGGGGACAGACACCGGGCAGGGAATGCCGGCTGGGACACACGGACACCGGGACACACGGACACCGGGACACACGGACACCGGGCTGGGACACACGGACACCGGGACACGCGGACACCGGGCTGGGACACACGGACACCGGGCTGGGACACACGGACACCGGGACACACGGACACCAGGCTGGGACACACGGACACCGGGCTGGGACACACGGACACAGGGACACACGGACACAGAGACACATGGACACACGGACACCGGGCAGGGACACACGGACACCGGGACACACGGACACCGGGCTGGGACACAGGGACACACGGACACACGGACACCGGGCTGGGACACCGGGACACACGGACACCGGGCGGGACACACGGACACCGGGACACACGGACACCGGGACACGCGGACACCGGGACACACGGACACCGGGCAGGGACACACGGACACGGGGACACCGGGACACACGGACACCGGGCGGGACACACGGACACGGGGACACCGGGACACACGGACACCGGGACACACGGACACCGGGACACACGGACACCGAGCAGGGACACACGGACACCGGGCTGGGACACACGGACACATGGACACACGGACACCGGGCTGGGACACACGGACACCGGGACACACGGACACCGGGACACGCGGACACCGGGCGGGACACCGGGACACACGGACACCGAGCAGGGACACACGGACACATGGACGCAGGGACACACGGACACATGGACACACGGACACCGGGCTGGGACACACGGACACCGGGACACACGGACACCAGGCTGGGACACACGGACACACGGACACCGGGCGGGACACACGGACACCGGGACACGCGGACACCGGGACACACGGACACCGGGACACACGGACACTGGGACACGCGGACACTGGGACACAGAGACACAGGGACACACGGACACCGGGCTGGGACACACGGACACATGGACACCGGGACACACGGACACCGGGCAGAGCCCCGGCCCCTCTCCCCGCTCACCTCCGCGCTCCGGTGGTTCGGGTGCTCCCGATACTCCCGATATTCCCGACACTCCCGAAATTACTCCCGATAGTCCCGATACTCCAGACACTCCCGATACTCCCGATATTCCCGACACTCCCGATATCCCCAATAGTCCCGATAGTCCCGACACTCCCGATATTCCCGACACTCCCGATATCCCCAATACTCCCGATATTCCCGACACTCCCGATATTCCCGATATTCCCGGGCTGGAGCCGGGCGGGGCGGGGGCGGAGCCGCGGCCGGGCGGGAAGCGCCGCTCCCGCGCGCGGGGTTTGGTTTATTTTTTTAAAATAATAATAATAATTATAATTATTATTATTGTTTCACTCCCGATTATTTTTCCCCTCTTTTCCCTCTCTCCCTCCCCTTCGAGAAAAGAAGGAGAAGGAGGAAAAACGCTCGGAAGCCGAGCTCGCCCCGAGCCGAGCCGAGACGAGCCGAGCCGAGCCGAACCGGGACGAGCTCAGCCCAGCCGAGCCGAGCCGAACCGAACCGGGACGAGCTCAGCCCAGCCGAGCCGAGCCGAGCCGAGCCGAGCCGAGCCGAACCGGGACGAGCTCAGCCCAGCCGAGCCGAGCCGAGCCGGGACGAGCCGAGCCCAGCCCGGCCGAACGGGGACGAGCCGAGCCGAGCCGAGCCGGGACGAGCCGAGCCCAGCCCGGCCGAACGGGGACGAGCCGAGCCGAGCCGAACCGGGACGAGCTCAGCCCAGCCGAGCCGAGCCGAGCCGGGACGAGCCGAGCCGAGCCCGGCCGAACCGGGACGAGCCGAGCCGAGCCGAGCCGAACCGGGACGAGCTCAGCCGCGCCGAGCCGAGCCCGGCCGAACCGGGAAGAGCCGAGCCAAGTTCGCTCCGCTACTCACCGAGCCGAGTTCAGCCGAGCCGAGCCGAGTTCGCTCCGCTACTCACCGAGCCGAGCCGAGGGCAGCCGAACCCAGCCCAGCCGAGTTCAGCCAAGCCCAGTCCAGCCGAGCCGAACCGAACCCAACCCAGCCGAGCCCAGCCCAGCCCAGCCCAGCCCAGCCGAGCGGAGCCGGGTTAAAGCTCCCGGGGCCCGGCCGGTGTAAACAACCGCTCCCCACATGCTCGGCCCCTTCCTGCGCATTGGCTCCGCCGCCGCCTCCCCGTGCAACGCCCCCGCCGCCCGCCGCCCGCCGCCCGGCCCGGGGATGCCCGCGGGGGACGGAGGGAGGGAACCGGGAGAAGGGACGGAGGGAGGGAGGGAGGCGGCTGCGGGGCCCTCGCTCTGCCCCCGCGGTTCTGCCCCCGCGGTTCTGCCCCCGCTTATCCCGCTTCGTTCTCCCCCCCGGTTCTTTTCCCAGTTCTCCCCCCGGCTCTGCCCGTGTTTCTCCCCCCGGTTCTTTTCCCGGTTCTCCCCCCGGCTCTGCCCGTGTTTCTCCCCCCGGTTCTTTTCCCGGTTCTCCCCCTGCCTCTCCCCTTGTTCTCCCCCTGGTCATTTTCCGCTTCGTCCTCCCGGTTCTCCCCCCGCTTCTGCCCCCGGCTCTCGCCTTGCTTCTCCCCTTCGTTCTTCCTTTGCTTCTCCCCCTGCTTCTCCCCCCGGTTCTCTCCTGATTCTCCCCCGGCTCTTTTCCCGGTTCTCCCGATTCTCCCCCGGCTCTTTTCCCGGTTCTCTCCTGATTCTCCCCCGGCTCTTTTCCCGGTTCTCTCCCTGCCTCTCCCCTGGTTCTCCCCCTGGTCATTCTCCCCTTCGTTCTCCCCGTTCCTCCCCCGGTTCTTTCCCCGGTTCTTTCCCCGGTTCTCCCGATTCTCCCCCGGTTCTTTCCCCGGTTCTCCCGGCCCAGCCTCCCCGCGGGCTCCGCTGCTTTGACGCCGAGGACCCGAGGACGCTCGGGTCGCCTTTTTGTCGCCTTTTCGTCGCCTTTTCGTCGCCTTTTTGTCACTTTTTTTGTCCCTTTTTTGTCTCTTTTTCGTCGCTTCCTGTGTTGGTTTGAGCTTTTAAAAAAAGCTCGGGTTCAGCCACGTTCACAGTTTTGGGCCGTCGAGGCTTTTTGTTGTTGTTGGGACTCTCCCTGCACCCCATTCCCAAGGAATTGGGATCTTCCTGCACCCCATTCCCAAGGAATTGGATTCTCCCTTTACCCCATTCCCAAGGGATCGGGATCCAGCCCTTTCCCAAGGGATTGGGATCTTCCTGCACCCCCTTTCCAAGGGATTGGATTCCTCCTTCATCCCATTCCCAAAGAATTGGGATCCACCCCTTTCCCAAGGAATTGGATTCCCCCTGCACCCCATTCCCAAAGAATTTGGATCTTCCTTCACCCCATTCCCAAGGAATTGGGGTCCCTGTGATCCCTTTTCCAAGGAATTGGGATCCTCCTGCACCCCCTTTCCAAGGGATTGGATTCCCCCTTTACCCCATTCCCAAAGAATTGGGATCTCCCTGCACCCCATTCCCAAGGGATTGGGGTCCTCCCCTTTCCCAAGGAATTCGGGGTCCCTGTGATCCCTTTCCCAAGCAATTGGGGTCCCCTTTTACCCCATTCCCAAGGAATTGGATTCCCCCATGATCCCTTTCCCAAGGAATTCGGGGTCCCCGTGATCCCCTTCCCAAGGAACTGGGATCTCCCTGCACCCCATTCCCAAGGGATTGGGGTCCCCATGATCCCTTTCCCAAGGAATTTGGCTCTCCCTTTATCCCTTTCCCAAGGAATTCGGGGTCCCCTTTTACCCCATTCCCAAGGAGCTGGGATCTCCCTGCACCCCATTCCCAAGGAATTGGGGTCCCCATGATCCCTTTCCCAAGGAATTGGGATCCCCTTTTACCCCATTCCCAAGGGATGGGGATCCACCATTTCCCAAGGAATTGGATTCCCCCGTGATCCCCTTCCCAAGGAATTGGGATCTCCCTGCACCTCATTCCCAATGGATTGGGGTCCTCCCCTTCCCCAAGGAACTGGGGTCCCCCTTCACCCCATTCCCAAGGAATTGGGGTCCCCATGATCCCTCTCCCAGGGAATTTGGCTCTCCCTTTATCCCTTTCCCAAAGAATTGGGGTCCCTTTTTACCCCTTTCCCAAGGAATTGGGGTCCCCTTTTACCCCATTCCCAAGGAATTGGATTCCCCCGTGATCCATTTCCCAAGGAATTCGGGGTCCCCGTGATCCCTTTCCCAAGGAATTGGGTTCCCCTTTTACCCCATTCCCAAGGAATCGGGATCCACCCCATTCCCAAAGAATTGGGATCTTCCTTCACCCCCATTCCCACGGGATCGTGCTCTCCCCGTTACCCCCCTCTCTCTCTCTCCATGTTTTCCACCACTGATTTCCCTTTCGGGATTTTATTCCTCTCCGGGGTTTTGTCTCCCCCTTCCCTTCAAACCCTTCAGCTGTTTTTGTCTTTCCATGAGGAAAATCCCCGATTTCGGCGTTCGTCCCCTTCCCAGCGCTTTAGCCTCTAAAAACGTTTAATTTTCGGAATTTGCACGGCCCAGGCGGGATTTTACCACCGAGGTGAAAGGAAAAGGTTTTTCACCCGTTTGTGTCACAAAAGGTGAAACCCGATGTCGTTTTCCCCAATCAAATATCTGTAATTTTTTATTTTTTAAATCTGTAAAAGCGAACACTTTCTCCGACGCACCTGAACAGGAGCCAAAATCTCCAATTTGGCTCCTGAAATTCCCTCCCAAGCTCCTGGGGCTTGGGATTCTCAGTCAGCTCATGAGGTGCTGAAATGGGAATTAAAAGTGAGAATTGAAATGAGAATTGAGATCAGAATTGAAATTGGAATTGAAATGAGAATTAAAATCAGAATTGAAATCAGAATTGAAATCAGAATTGGAATGGGAATTGAAATGAGAATTGAAATGGGAATTGAAATCAGAATTGAAATCAGAATTGAAAAGGGAATTGAAATCAGAATTGGAATGGGAATTGAAATGAGAATTGAAATGGGAATTGAAATCAGAATTGAAATGAGAATTGAGATCAGAATTGAAATCAGAATTGAAATGAGAATTGAAATGATAATTGAGATCAGAATTGAAATCAGAATTGAAATGGGAATTGAAATGGGAATTGAAATCAGAATTGAAATGAGAATTGAGATCAGAATTGAAATCAGAATTGAAATGAGAATTGAAATGATAATTGAGATCAGAATTGAAATCAGAATTGAAATGGGAATTGAAATGGGAATTGAAATCAGAATTGAAATGGGAATTGAAATGGGAATTGAAATAATTGAAATGGGAATTGAAATGAGAACTGAAATGAGAATTGAAATGGGAATTGAAATCAGAATTGGAATGAGAATTGAAATGGGAATTGAAATGAGAATTGAAATGGGAATTGAAATCAGAATTGAAATCAGAATTGAAAAGGGAATTGAAATCAGAATTGGAATGGGAATTGAAATGAGAATTGAAATGGGAATTGAAATCAGAATTGAAATGAGAATTGAGATCAGAATTGAAATCAGAATTGAAATGAGAATTGAAATGATAATTGAGATCAGAATTGAAATCAGAATTGAAATGGGAATTGAAATGGGAATTGAAATCAGAATTGAAATGGGAATTGAAATGGGAATTGAAATAATTGAAATGGGAATTGAAATGAGAACTGAAATGAGAATTGAAATGGGAATTGAAATCAGAATTGGAATGAGAATTGAAATGGGAATTGAAATGAGAATTGAAATGGGAATTGAAATGGGAATTGAAATGGTTATTGAAATAATTGAAATGGGAATTGAAATGAGAATTGAAATGGGAATTGAAATGGGAATTGAAATCAGAATTGGAATGAGAATTGGAATGAGAATTAAAATGGGAAGCGAGTTATTCTGTATGTGAGGAGGGGCCCGTGAAATCCATCGCCTCGGGAGCTCACCTGGGGAGGCGGCTGCCGCACCTGAGGAGATTTCAAAACAGCGGGGAGGGCTGCCTTCATCTTCATCTGCGTTCTGCCTTCATCTTCCTGTGATCTGCCTTCATCTTCCTCTGTGACCTCATCTTCCTCTGCGTTCTGCCTTCATCTTCCTCTGTGACCTCATCTTCCTCTGCATTCTGCCTTCATCTTCCTCTGTGACCTCATCTTCCTCTGCATTCTGCCTTCATCTTCATCTGCGTTCTGCCTTCATCTTCCTGTGATCTGCCTTCATCTTCCTGTGATCTGCCTTCATCTTCCTCTGTGATCTGCCTTCATCTTCCTGTGATCTGCCTTCATCTTCCTCTGTGATCTGCCTTCATCTTCCTGTGATCTGCCTTCATCTTCGTCTGTGATCTTCCCTCATCCCCCTCATGACCTCCCCTCCTCTTCCTCTGTGTTTTCCCCTCATGGCTGCCCCTCATCTCCCTCTGTGATTCTCCCCATGGCCACCCCTCATCTTCCTCTGTGATCTGCGCTCATGGACATTCATCTTCCTCCATGCCCTCCCATCATGGCCGCCCCTCATCTTCCTCATGTTCTCCCCTCATGGCCGCCCCTCATCCTCCTCAGTGATCTCCCCTCATGGCTGCCCCTCACAAACATGGACACCCCTCAGTTTCCTCCATGCTCTCCCATCATGGCCGCCCCTCACAAACATGGCCGCCCCTCATCTTCCTCCATGCTCTCCCCTCATGGCCGCCCCTCACCTTCCTCCATGCTCTCCCCTCATGGCCGCCCCTCACCTTCCCTCATGTTCTCCCCTCATGGCCGCCCCTCATCTTCCTCCAAGATCTCCCCTCAAGGCAGCCCCTCACAAACATGGCTGCCCCTCATCTTCCTCCATGCTCTCCCCTCATGGCGGCCCCTCATCTTCCTCCATGCTCTCCCCTCATGGCGGCCCCTCATCTTCCTCCATGCTCTCCCATCATGGCCGCCCCTCACCTTCCCTCATGTTCTCCCCTCATGGCCGCCCCTCACAAACATGGACACCCCTCAGTTTCCTCCATGCTCTCCCCTCATGGCCGCCCCTCATCTTCCTCCATGCTCTCCCCTCATGGCCGCCCCTCACAAACATGGCTGCCCCTCATCCTCCTCCATGCTCTCCCCTCATGGCCGCCCCTCATCCTCCTCCATGCTCTCCCCTCATGGCTGCCCCTCACAAACATGGCTGCCCCTCATCCTCCTCCATGCTCTCCCCTCATGGCCGCCCCTCACAAACATGGCTGCCCCTCATCCTCCTCCATGCTCTCCCCTCATGGCCGCCCCTCATCTTCCTCCATGCTCTCCCCTCATGGCCGCCCCTCATCTTCCTCAGTGATCTCCCCTCATGGCCGCCCCTCACAAACATGGCCGCCCCTCACCTTCCTCCATGCTCTCCCCTCATGGCCGCCCCTCACCTTCCTCTGTGACCTTCCCTCACGGCTGCCCCTCACACCCCGGGGAGGCTCCTCATCTCCACCACGATCCACCATGATCCCCCTCATCCACCATCTCTCTCATCTCCTCCATCATCTCCCCTCATGGACACAGCTCATCTCCATGATCTCCCCTCACAAACATGGACACCGCTCATCTCCATGATCTCCCCTCATGGACACAGCTCATCTCCATGATCTCCCCTCATGGACACAGCTCATCTCCATGATCTCTCCTCATGGACACAGCTCATCTCCAAGATATCTTCTCACGGACATCCCTCATGTTCTCCATGATCTCTCCTCATGGAAACCCCTCACCTCCTCCATGATCTCTCCTCATGGACACTGCTCATCTCCAAGACACCTTCTCACGGGCACTGCTCAATCTCCTCCCTGGTCTCTCCTCATGGACACCCCTCACCTCCTCCATGATCTCCCCCACCTTCTCCCCTTTTCCTCCTCCATGATCTCCCCCATGAGCTCCCCTCTCCCCTTCTCCCTGTCCTTTATCCCTCTCTCCCTTTTCCCTCTCTCCCCTCTCCCTCTCTCCCTTTTCCTTCTCTCCCTTTTCCCTCTCCCTCTCTCCCTCTCTCCCTTTTCCTTCTCTCCCCTCTCCCTCTCTCCCTTTTCCTTCTCTCCCCTCTCCCTCTCTCCCTTTTCCTTCTCTCCCCTCTCCCTCTCTCCCTCTCCCCCTCTCTCCCTTTTCCCTCAGGCCCCTCTCCCCTTTTCCCTCTCCCTCTCTCCCTTTTCCCTCTCCCCTCAGGCCCCTCTCCCCTTCTCCCTCTCTCCCTTTTCCCTCTCCCTTCTCCCTCTCTCCCTTTTCCCTCTCTCCCTTCTCCCTCTCTCCCTCTCCCTCTCTCCCTTTTCCCTCTCTCCCTCTCTCCCTCTCTCCCGCTCTTTTCCCGCCCCCGGCGATGGCGGGAACGCCGCGTGCCCTCCCCTCCCCCCCCCCCCCCCGCCCTGGCTACGTGCGGTTCCCCACGAGGCGCCGGGCACGGCTCGCGCCGCACGTCGGCGGAGAGCAACGGCGGGGGCGGCACCGGCCAATGGCGGCGGGCGGGGCCGCGCGTTCGGCCAATGGCGGGGGCGGCACCGGCCAATGGCGGCGGGCGGGGCCGCGCGTTCGGCCAATGGCGGGGCCGCGCGTTCGGCCAATGGCGGGGGCGGTGCCGGCCAATGGCGGCGGGCGGGGCCGCACGTTCGGCCAATGGCGAGGCGGCACCGGCCAATGGCGGCGGGCGGGGCCGCGCGTTCGGCCAATGGCGGCGGGAGCTGCGGGGAAAGTCCCGCCCCCCGGGCCCCCGTGGCGGCGGCGCGGCGCGAGCGGCGGCAGAGGTGGGCGGCGCTTCGCGCGGCGCGGCTGAGGGAGTCCTGGCGCGGCCTCGGTTCTTCAGCGCCCGCGGGCCCTCAGCGGCCTCAGTGTCCCCGGTTCTTCACCGCCCGCGGGCCCTCAGCGCCTTCGGTGCCTCAGTATCCTCGGGTTTTCACGGCTCTGAGCCCCTCAGCAGCCTCAATGTCCTCGGGTTTTCACCTCCCTGGGCCCCTCAGCGGCCTCAGCGTCCTCGGGTTTTCACCGTGCTGGGCCCCTCAGTGGCCTCAGTGTCCTCGGTCCTTCACCACCCTGGGCCCCCCTCAGCGGCCTTGGTCCTTCTGCACCCTCGGTTCTTCACCGCCCTGGGCCCCCCTCAGCGGCCGTAGCGCGTCTGTGCCCGCGGTTCTTCACTGCCTTCAGCACTCTCGGCCCCTCAGAGGCCTTGGTCCTTCTGCACCCTCGGTTCTTCACCACCCTGGGCCCCTCAGCGGCCGTAGCCCGTCTGTGCCCGCGGTTCTTCACTGCTCTCAGTGCCCTCGGCCCCTCAGTGGCCCAGTCCCTCAGGCCGCTCAGCCTTTCAGCATTTTTAGTCTCCTCAGCCCCTTTACTCCCCTCATCCCCCTCAGTCCCTTCATTTCTATTTCCTTCACCCCCCTCAATCCCCTGATTTCATCCCTATTTCCTCATCCCTGAGTCCTTTCATTCCCTTCATTCCCTTATTCCCCTCATCCCGCTCAGTTCCTGAATTTTCTGCGTCCCCTGATTCCCCTTGTCCTGCTCAATCCTTTTATCCACTCAATCCCCTCAGGTCCCTTCATTCCCTTCTCCCTCAGCCCCTCAATCCTTTTATTCCCTTATCCCCATCATCCCCCTAATTCCCCTCATTCTCTCCTTCCCCATAATTATCCTTCCCTCATTTCCTCACTCCCCTCATTCCATCATTCCCTCACCCCACTTATCCCCATCATTTCCTATCATTCCCCATTCCTTCCTTCCCCTCATCTCCTAATTTTTCATTCCCTAATTCCCCTCATTCCCGAATTTTCATTCCTGAATTCCCTAATTCCCCCCATTCCCTAATTCCCCTATTCCCTAATTCCCCTCATTTCCTCATCCCCTAATTCCCCTCATTCCCTGAATTCCCCCATTCCCTGAATTTCCCTCATCCCTGAATTACCCCCATTCCCTCATCCCTCAATTTCCCCTCATCCCTGAATTCCCCTCATTCGCCTCATTCCCTAATTCCCCCCATCCCCTAATTCCCCCCATTCCTGAATTCCCCCCATCCCCTAATTCCCCATTGCCTAATTCCCTGAATTCCCCTCATTCCTCAATTCCTCCCATTCCCTCCTTTCCTTCCGCAGCGATCCGTGTGCGAACCCCGCATCGGGTCAAACCCCGCATCGGGTCAAACCCTGCATCAGCGATCCGGGTGCGAACCCCATCAGCGATCCGGGCGAGAACCCCGCATTAGTGATCCGGGCATGAACCCCATTGGTGATCCGGGCATGAACCCCATTGGTGATCCAGGCACAAACCCCATTGGTGATCTGGGCACAAACCCCATCGGTGATCCGGGCATGAACCCCATCGGCGATCCGGGCACAAACCCCATTGGTGATCTGGGCACAAACCCCATCGGCGATCCGGGTGCGAACCCCGCATTGGCGATCCGGGCGAGAACCCCGCATTGGCGATCCGGGCATGAACCCCATTGGTGATCCGGGCATGAACCCCATTGGCGATCCGGGCATGAACCCCACTGGCGAACCAGGCATGAACCCCATTGGCGATCCGGGCGCGAATCCCGCATTGGCGATCTGGGCATGAACCCCATTGGTGATCCAGGTGCGCACCCCATAGGCGATCCGGACACAAACCCCATTGGTGATCTGGGCACAAACCCCATTGGTGATCCGGGCATGAACCCCATTGGTGATCCGGGCACAAACCCCATTGATGATCCGGGTCAAACCCCGCATTGGCGATCAGGGCACGAACCCCATTGGTGATCCGGGCATGAACCCCATTGGTGATCTGGGCATGAACCCCATCAGTGATCCGGGCATGAACCCCATTGGTGATCCGGGCACGAACCCCATCGGCGATCCAGGCATGAACCCCATTGGCGATCCGGGCACGAACCCCATTGGTGATCCGGGCACAAACCCCATTGGCGATCCGGGCACGAACCCCATTGGCGATCCGGGCACAAACCCCATTGGCGATCCGGGCACAAACCCCATTGGTGATCCGGGCACGAACCCCATTGGCGATCCGGGCACGAACCCCATTGGTGATCCGGGCACGAACCCCATTGGTGATCCGGGCACGAACCCCATTGGTGATCCGGGCACAAACCCCGCATTGGCGATCCAGGCATGAACCCCATTGGTGATCCGGGCACAAACCCCATTGGCGATCCGGGCATGAACCCCGCATTGGCGATCCAGGTGCGAACCCCATTGGCGATCCGGGCACGAACCCCATTGGTGATCCGGGCACAAACCCCATTGGTGATCTGGGCATGAACCCCATTGGTGATCCGGGTGAGAACCCCATTGGTGATCCGGGCACAAACCCCATTGGTGATCCGGGCACGAACCCCATTGGTGATCCGGGCATGAACCCCATTGGCGATCCGGGCGTGAACCCCATCGGTGATCTGGGCATGAACCCCATTGGTGATCCGGGCATGAACCCCATTGGTGATCCGGGCATGAACCCCATCGGTGATCCGGGTCGAACCCCGCATTGGTGATCCGGGCACGAACCCCATTGGCGATCCGGGCACGAACCCCATTGGTGATCCGGGCGTGAACCCCGCACTGGCAATCCGGGCGTGAACCCCATCAGCAATCCGGGTCAAACCCCGCTTCGCCCCCTGCTCTCCGTCCGGCCACCGCGCTCGGTTTGGTTGAAAGGGAAAAAATTGGCAAAATTTGGGGAAAATCCCGGAAAATCCAATCCCGCGTTTTCCTTTTTCCGGTGCCGTTATCGAACTCCGGCTGCGCTGTGCTCGATCCCGCCCAGGCAGCCCGGCACTTCCAGAGGTTCTTCATCTTCTTCATCTTCATCTTCTCTGTCCTCTCCATCTTCTTCATCTTTGTCATCTTCGTCTTCGTCCTTGTCTTCTATTTCATCTTCTTTGTGATGTTCATCTTCTTCTTCTTGTCTTCCTCTTCTTCTTCATCTTCATCTTCATCATCTTTGTCTTCGTCTTCTTCGTCTTCTTCGTCTTCTTTGTCTTCCTCTTCATCTTCTCCGTCTTCATCTTCTTTGTCTTCGTCTTCTTCTTCTTCATCTTCTTCTTCTTTGTCTTCATCTTCTTCATCTTTCTCTTCTCCATCTTCTCCATTTTCATCATCTTCGTCATCATCTTTTTTGTCTTTTTCGGCTTTTTCGTCTTTTTCATCTTCTTCTTCGTCATCTTCGTCGTCTTCTCCATCTTCTTCATCTTCATCTTTGTCTTCATCATCTTCTTCTTCTTCATCTTCTTCTTTGTCTTCTTCATTTTTCTCTTCTTCATCTTCTTCTTTGTCTTCTCCATCTTCTCAATCTTCTCCATCTTCTTCATCATCGTCTTCTTCTTCATCATCATCATCATCATCATTTTCTTCATCTACGTCTTATTTCTCTTCATCTTCTCCCTCCTCTTCCTCTTCCTCCTCTTCTTCCTCCTCCCGGTCTTTCAGGAAACCCTGGAATTTTCGGCGGGACGCGAGCGGCGAGGACAAAACGGCGTCGGCCGCGGCTCCGTCCCGACTCCCGCAATTGCGGAGCGCTTCCGGTGGGATCCGCGGATTTTCCATCCCTTTCCTCGGATCCTCGGGGAATTCCTCCCCCAAAATCCCGGGGGATCCAGCAAAAATCCCACGAGCGGAAATCCTGAATTTCCCCGAATTCTCCCCCAAGGTCCCCGCTGGGTTTGGGAATTCCCGGAATTCCGGCGTTCCCGGGTTGCCGTTATTCCCCAAGAAAAACTGCGGGAATTTTTTCCGGGTGTTTTTTTTTTTCCAGCTCGGGTGTCCTGTGCGGGATCGGTTTGTTTCGTTACTTTTATTGGGATTTATTGTTATTAATGTATGTAATATAATGTAATGTAATATAAAGCCGTATATAATGTATAGTGTAAGTGTGAAGTGTGATATTTCTTATATATCATATACGTATATAATGTATATTATCTATTATATAGCATATTATAGATATTGTATTATATCTTATATATATTGTATATGATACAATGGTGTTTGATTTGTGATGTATAATATATATAATATAACATGTAACTGTAATATCTTATAATATATATCTAATTAATATTTAATAGATATGTGTAATATATAATGCATAATTAATGTCATATGTGTAATATAACTAATATAATATAATAGAAAAAATTATGTAATGCATAATATATAATGTCAGTGTATAGTATATAGTATATAGTATATAGCCTATAGTATATAGCCTATAGTATATAGTATATAGTATATAGTATATAGTATATAGTATATATATACTATATATAATATATAATGATATGTGATTTATTATATATAATACATAAAATATAATATGTAAATGTAATATATGGTAACATGTATCTAATTAATATTTAATAGATATGTGTAATATATAATGCATCATTAATGTAATATATGTAATATAACTAATATAATATAATAGAAAAAAGTATGTAATGCATAATATATAGTGTCAGTGTACAGTATATAGTATATAGTGTATATATACTATATATAATATATAATGATATGTGATTTATTTTATATAATACATAAAATATAATATGTAAATGTAATATATGGTAACATATATCTAATTAATATTTAATAGATATATGTAATATATGTAATATAACTAATATAATATTTGAAAGTATGTAATGCATAATATATAATGTCAGTGTATAGTATATAGTATATAGTATATCGTGTATCGTGTATCGTGTATATATACTATATATAATATATAATGAGATGTGATTTATTATATATAATACATAAAATATAACATGTAAATGTAATATATGGTAACACATCTAATTAATATTTAATAGATATATGTAATATATAATGCATAATTAATGTAATATATGTAATATAACTAATATAATATAATAGAAAAAAGTATGTAATGCATAATATATAATGTCAGTGTACAGTATATAGTATATAGTGTATATATACTATATATAATATAAGATGTGGTTTATTTTATATAATACATAAAATATAATATGTAAATGTAATATATGGTAACATATATCTAATTAATATTTAATAGATATGTGTAATATATAATGCATAATTAATGTAATATATGTAATATAACTAATATAATATAGAAAAATATGTAATGCATAATATATAATGTCAGTGTACAGTATATAGTATATAGTGTATATATACTATATATAATATATAATGAGATGTGATTTATTATATATAATACATAAAATATAATATGTAAATGTAATATATGGTAACATATCTCTAATTAATATTTAATCGATATGTGTAATATATAATGCATAATTAATGTAATATATGTAATATAACTAATATAATATTTAAAAGTATGTAATGCATAATATATAATGCCAGTGTACAGTATATAGTATATAGTGTGTATATATACTATATATAATATATAATAAGATGTGATTTATTATATATCATACATAAAATATAATATGTAAATGTAATATATGGTAACATATATCTAATTAATATTTAATAGATATATGTAATATATAATGCATAATTAATGCAATTAATGTAATATAACTAATATAATATAATAGAAAAAAGTATGTAATGCATAATATATAATGTCAGTGTACAGTATATAGTATATAGTGTATATATACTATATATAATATAATATAAGGTGTGGTTTATTTTATATAATACATAAAATATAATATGTAAATGTAATATATGGTAACATATATCTAATTAATATTTAATCGATATGTGTAATATATAATGCATAATTAATGTAATATATGTAATATAACTAATATAATATTTAAAAGTATGTAATGCATAATATATAATGCCAGTGTACAGTATATAGTATATAGTGTGTATATATACTATATATAATATATAATAAGATGTGATTTATTATATATCATACATAAAATATAATATGTAAATGTAATATATGGTAACATATCTCTAATTAATATTTAATAGATATATGTAATATATAATGCATAATTAATGTAATTAATGTAATATAACTAATATAATATAATAGAAAAAAGTATGTAATGCATAATATATAATGTCAGTGTACAGTATATAGTATATAGTGTATATATACTATATATAATGTATAATGAGATGTGATTTATTTTATATAATACATAAAATATAATATGTAAATGTAATATATGGTAACATATATCTAATTAATATTTAATAGATATATGTAATATATAATGCATAATTAATGTAATATATGTAATTTAACATAACGTAACAAATATAATATTAATGCAACATAATAAATATAATAAAATTAATAGAATAGAATAGAATATGTAAAAGTATATAATGCATAATGTAAGCATGTAGTATGTGTTATATAATATATAGTATATAGTATATATACGCTATTTATAATATAGTATAGATGTGATTTGTGACATATAATATATGAAATATAGTTTGTAAATGTAATATAGGATAATATATAATTAATGTTCAATATATAATATATAATATATAATGCATGATTAATGTGATATATGTAATACAACATAACTAATATAATATAAGATAATATAAAAAGTGTATAATGTATAATGTAAATGTAGAGTATAATATACAGTATACAGTATATAGTATATAATATAATGCATATCCTATACATTATATATAATAATGAGATGTGATTTAATATATATAATAAATATAATATGTACCTGTAATATATGATAATGCATATCTAAGTAATATATTATATATTATGTATTATGTATTCTATAATATATATTCTATAGTGTATAATATATATTCAATAATCTATAATCTATAATCTATAATCTATAATATATAAAACATAATGCATAATGCATAATGCAAATGCATAATTTAATATATGTAATATAACACAAGTAATATAATGTAACATAACCAATATAATATATTATATAATATGATATATAATACCTGTTACAAAATATATTACATATATAATATATATGTACATAATATGTAATATATATAACGTAACATGCATTATATAATATATAAGTCATATATAATATATATAATATATGTAATTATAGTCTATACTCTATAATATAATATAGTGATCTGTCAATTGTTAATCACTTTATATTAATTATTATTACATATTTATTATTGTGTATTTATTAATTTATGATGTCATTATGTATTACTTTACATAATTTATTATTTTCTTATTTTCGATCTCCCAGGGTTTTGGTGACGGGGGAATTAAGCAGAGTTTGGGTTAATTAATGATTTTTGTTAATTGAAATCTTATAGCCAGAGTTAATGTTGATTTTTAAATTTATTTATTGTTTATTGTGGTTTTATTTTTAATTCCTAAGCTGAAATCAAATAGTATTAATTAGTTTATTTAATAGTTATTTTTTGTTAGTTTTATTAGAATTTATTATTAGTAATATATCATAGATAATCAATAATTGATAATCTATAATAGATAATGCACAATAAATATATACTATATGTAATATTATAATATCTGTAATATATGTAATAATAAGAAATAATAAGCAATAATATGTTTAGGATATATAATTATTTTTAATGTATGTATAATATGTAATTATATATATTATATTATTTTATTTTATATTATATTATGCACCTAATAGATAATATATATTACATTGCATATACTGTGATTATTATATATTAACTACCAATTCGTAATATTAATTAATAAGTATTTTTCATTATGTATTTTTTAATGTATTACTTCATAATTTATTACTTTACATAATTTATTATTTTATAATTTGCGATCTCCCCGGCTTTTGGTGAAGGACGAATTTATCATTGATTATTTTTAATTGAATTTCAACACATTTATTGCATTCATTACATTTTCATTTATTATTATTATCTTTATTATTTTTATTCTTATTTTATGATCCATCTTAAATATATACTTATATTATTATTGGTAATAAATTAACATTTGATAATTTATTTTCCTCGTTGCTACATACTTATTTTATTATTATACATCGATTTTTATTATTTTACAAAACCATTTATTATTTTATTACTTTCTGTAATTATTTATTTGCCCCGTTTTCGTTTTGGCTGATATTGTTGTTGTAGCTTTATTCTATATTTAATTTTTTATTTTCTATAATTATATAAAATACATAATTATATAAATATTCTGTATAATAATTATATATTTACAATGTGCCAGATTTGATTTTATTATCAATGACTTCATGACGTTTATAGATTTACTATAATTTTTCATTTATTTTGTGCCATAATTATTTAATATCATTATTATTTTATCTTTGCTACACTTCATTATTTTATATCTTTATTTCATTTGTAATCAATTTATACTATTATTTATTTTTAATATTTATTTACTAGATTTAATTTTATTATGATCCATTATTTTATTATCAGTTTACGTTTTTAAATCTATTTATATTACATTATTTTATTATACATTTACTATATTCTAAGTGATTATTACTTTATTACTGTATATAATTTTTATTGTTTTATTCCATTAACGATATTTATTTTCAATACTTTTATTAAATCTTTTATTATATTTCTTCTGCATTTGATTTTTTCTGTTTTACTTAATGTCCTTATTATATTATTATTAATAATAATTAAGAATAAATATAATAATAATAGTTTTTAAAATAATAGTAATTTTAATATAATATAATATTTTTTTTAAATCCCAATTTTTAACGCTTTTAAGTGAAATTAATCGAAATAATCCCATTTTTTCCCTATTTCCCCCCATTTTTTCCCATTTTCCCCCCCAATTTTCCCAATTTTTTAATTTTTTTTTTTTCCCCATTTCTCCCCTTTTTAAACCTTTTTTTCCCCGTCCAAATCCGTTAATTAAATGGATTTTTGGGGATTTTTTGGGGTTTAATTTCAGATTTCCAAAGGGAATTTGACTCCACATCCTTAAAAAATTGGGGAATTCCGGTTTTGACCCCCCCCCCAAAAATGGGGAAAAATTGGATAAAATCATGGAAAATGAAATTCCAGCACTTTTCCTGCTCCTTTTCCCGATTTTTTTTTTGGAGTGGAAAAATCCCAAATTTCACTTTTTCCCCCAGAAAAAAAAAATTTTGCTTTATTATTATTATCATTGGTATTGATATTAATAGTAATTGTAATATTACCATTAAATATAATATGTCGTCATTATTATTATTATTATTATTATTATTATTATTATTATTGTTGTTGTTATTATTATTATTACTATATTTTTTATTTTTATTTTTATTTTTATTTTTATTTTTATTTTTATTTTTGTGTCAGGCTTTTTTTCTCCCCCCCATGGAATTAAAATTTTTCCCGGAATTAAGGAATTAACGGAATTCAAGCAATGAAAATTGGGGCCTTTAATGGGGAAAGATTTGGGAATAAATTCAGGATTTTTGGTCGGGATTTTCGGGATCAATCCCAGAATTTTCTGCTGGATTTTGGGGATAATGTTGGGATTTTAGTGCCCCTGATAATCCAGGAGAAATACCTGGGAATTTCATTTTCAGGAAATTCCCAGGTTTTTCTCCTGGATTTTGGGGATAAATCCCAGATTTTTATAGCGGATTTTGGAGATAATTCCCAGATTTTTCTGCTGGATTTTGGGGATAAATCTGGGATTTTTCTGCTGGATTTTCAGGAAATTCCCAGGTTTTTCTCCTGGATTTCGGGGATAAATCC